>JAQFVV010000248.1:972326-1247491 GCA_028023455.1 Epiperipatus broadwayi
AATAAAGTTCTTTGAAAAGTAATAATAATAATAATAATAATAATGATGATGATGATGATGATGATGATGATGATGATGAACTACTCTAGAGATGAGTTTTGCAATGTTATATAAATGAATTGTGAAATACATTTACACGTAGAACATGCTATTCCATTTTTCTGTTTACTTGATATTTTGGGATGCTTTTTTTAAAGTTCTGTAGAAAACTTTTCTTTTTGAAATATTTCATTTCCATGTCTAACTGAATTTTATTTTTTGCCATATCTATCCCAATGGAAACAATCCAATCTTGCAACTCTTTATATTATCTTTGAAATAATTCATATAGTATAAATGGGTGCTATCTCTCTCATGAAATTATGCTCAAGTTTACCATAAAACAAAGAGTACCTTCTGCTGTCTTATAGAATATTAGTTTATCAAAGGTTAGATACTATTTCTAATACAAATAGCCCTTTCTATCTTCTTTTTCTTTTTTCTCACTTAAGTAGGTAACAGCCAGGTGTGACTTTCTAATGCTATCAGTCACTCCTTTTATACTAATTGTGACAACAGGATAGTATGTTTATGCAATAACATTTCCATGCTTTATGCATAGCATTTCTGATTCCAATTTTTTATTATCACTTTCATTATCAATTAAGCAACATTACAATTATTTACAATAAGTATTGCACTTTAATTTCTCTATCTATTTTTATTGCTTTAGTTTTAATTATATGTATTGCCCATTCCAAATTTTCAACATATTTATTTGATCGATCTTAACATAATATTTTGTTCACTAATATCCAGCAATCTTGTGTTATCACTAAAAATAAACTCATGAAAAAATAAAATATATAAATATTTTTAATTCACACACATATATACATCAATTACACATGATCTTCTTTGTCTCTCTCTACTCCATAACTACTATTTATGATCAAACAAACAATTAATTCATGTCTTATACTGTCAATACTCATACATATATACATTCATCCATATATATTACAATTTACTAATTATCTAACAGTGACCATTTCCCTCCCAACTTTATAGAACCATTGCCCATGTTAATATATTTATCTATGTTTTCTTGTATAAATAATGTGTTAAATTTTAAAAATGGCATTCTGAGAAGTTCGTATTAGAACGAAAATCGATTAGACGATAGTATTAAGTTGAGTTCTATATCAATGAGTTGTCTATTATTTCGATTTATTTATAATTTAACGATTAAGAGTTTATAATTTTTTCGACATTATGGTCACATAATTTACTGAAAAATGTCTATAAAAAATGAAATGATATGTATATACACACATATATATATATATAATTAAATTCTCTTTCATGAACATATGTATGTGAAATTTTCTACTTAGAGCCAGATTCAGAAAAAGAGTACTCCAACCCCACTAGAGACGTACTTGATCATCAGTTACTGAAGTATGTAACTACTTGTTACTATACAACATATTATAGTTTAACATAATACTTTTATTTAAAGCTATAATCTTAAACTTTAAAAACTCAAATTACCTAAAAATTAATGAAACTCTTTACATTGTTAGGATGTATAAAAAGGTGCAAAAATAAAATAAAAATTTCTATTTTAAAAATAAAAAATTAGATATTTATTTATGTGAAACAAAATTCGAAAACCTAAAAAAATTGTTTTGTCGTGTAATCTATACTTTGAGTAAATCAATGATGAACAAAAAAAAAAGTGTTTTGAGCGAAATGAAAAAAAATCTAATTATCGAACTTCATAATATATGTTGATAAGATAATTAATCTTACAAAAGTAGGCGGAAATCAGCATTAGTTGGATTCTTAAAACTGGTTTCTTTTTTAAAAAAGAAATAATTCCTGAAATAAATAAATGTATACTTTGTTTGATAATAGTATTATATATGCTACTAAATATAACACCTATTATAAATAGATCATAAGACATAGTATACACTGTCAATATACTTTTAATCATTAAATGAATATATATATTTCCAATTTTGTAAATATATATGCCTGAATCATATGCACTCACATAAATATATAATTCCCGATTATTTTTCATTATTAAATAATTTAGCTAATTATTATCACAAGTTTTTATAAATGAAATAAATTTAACAATTTGTTTATTCAAAGGAAATAAGTATTAATGTTTCATTTTTATTCATTTATTTTTTTCAAAACTAATTAGACTGATCATTGATGTAACTCAGGGTAATCAGGTGTAACTTTGTATTTGAAGTTACTTATAAAAGAAACGTACTTTAATAGGTATTTATTATATTATAGTTTTTCGAAGATGCTTTAATAGAATTAAAAAAGATTAATTTACAATATATATAACATAATGATGTTTATTAAACGTTAACATTAGCATTGAAGATATAGAATAAGTTTTAAGAGATATTGTCAAGCATTGTTAGCCGAGAGGTCAGCGCAGCTGCCTTGCAAGCAAGCAGTTGTTTGCAGACGCTTGTTGCGGGTTCGCCTCCTGGCCAATGCTGTGACATATGGGGGAGGGAGATATTGAAGGATGAAAGCATTTGAGAAAATGGGGGAAAATTTTAAGAGGAGAATAATAAAATAATTAAGATATGTAAATTATATTTGCTTTTAACAGATACAAAACATCAAATTTTATGATATACTAGACTTTATATTTGGCAATGAAATGGTATATTTGGAAAATGAAGTAATAGTACTTCTGAAAATGTTCACTGAAAAAAAATAGAAGACATGTTGTATCAAAAGTAAATTTATAGATGGTGGTGAAAGTTATTTGAATGGAGACAAAATGTAGACATTTTTATATAAGAAAGAAGGAAATAAGTTCAAGTTTTCTGATAGATTGATCCTAATATATTAATGATAATATGGCTGTGAAAAAATTCAGTTGGATACACTGAGAAGCTGAATTAAATTAATAGTAAAGCGGAGTTCATTTGGGAAAGGAGATGATAATACAAAAAAGAAACAGTTATATAATTATGATAACAACATAGAGAGGCAGAAAAAGAAAGTGAAATGAATATGAATCCAAATTGGCAATAATGTTGGAAGTTTAAATAAGTTATATGGAAATAGCTGTAAATAAAGCAAAAAGAGATGATAATTAATAAACTGAGGAAATTTTTAGTTGTTAATTATAATATCTGTTTTTTTTGGTTTTTTTTTTAAAAAACTTTTAAATTAGATGATAAAATCAAGAATTTATAAGAAAGAAAAGTATGTGATATATTTTTATAGAAAATTAATAAAAAAAAGTTTTTGCTTTATAATAGATTGGTAGAGTAGTTGGTGATATTTTATCATTATTTATTTTCCTAAATCATCATCATCAGTTACTTGCCAAAATGAAGGTCCTACATATCAAATCAGATGATCTTCATCAAAATTAGTTGTCAATAGTTCAACTTCTCAAATACAAATAATTATTTTTTTAAAGATATTTTATCAATTTTTTTTCTAGCTCTTTTTTTCACATTTTTTGTAGTTCCTTTTCATAATTTCTATGTTTCTAAGTACAATATTTATCTAATCCAATTCTTTAAAAAAAATTTTTTTTCATTTGATTTTTTAAAGTACTTTTACATTTTTAACTTTTTTAAAAAAAAAAAACTTTACAGTTTATTTCCAAACATGAATATCTAAAGCCTCCATAATTTACCATAATTCTGTTCCATATAAATCAGAATTGTGCCACCTGTGAGTCACAACCTTTTGAAGAGTTATGAAATTTTTAAGTAATTCTCTTAAGTTTTGGATATTGATGAGTTTTTTTTTTTTTTAAAAAAAAAATATAATTATTAAAAATAGATCCAAATCACATGAAAATAAATTCTTTTTGTGTGCAGCAGAATTTTTTTTGTAAGTATATGATTTGTTTCAAAAATTTCATTTTAAATCATATATATTTAATATTAAAATATTAAGAAATATAAATGTATACCTTCATTTAAAAAACCCATTTTATTATGAATATGTTTACATACTCATACTTATAATTTAGGCATGGTAAAAACAAATAATGGGTCGCATCAGATTTTTGACTGAAGAAGGAAGGGAGTTACATATGTGAAAAAAATTATCAAGTGTAAAAAAATGGTGCACCTCTGATATAAGATTCATTCCCAACAAAACATTTAACAATAAATATTTAACTTCGGTGAGTTACAAAATATCCATATTCTTATCAAAACCCTTTTAGTCATTGAACTTTTCATTAATTTTTATTGCTACTTTCATTATCAATCATTTTTACCAATAAATAAAAGTACTAATCTGTTTTAATTTTCTCTTTTATGCTGATTCGCAGTAATAATTATTTATTTTCATAGCTTTAGTTTTATTTATATTTAAGGGAATTTTTGACAAGTTCTATCAGTATTACATAATATTTTATCATGTCCATTTTTAATCTCTGAATATCATTGAAAATATAATAATGAATCCTTCTAAATATAGTGTTCAATCCATGCTTTTCAAAACATTACTAATTTATTACTTATATATATATAAACAGGATTTAAACAACATTCTTATCTTTCATCTCTTCCTATAATTATCATTTCGATAAAAGCGTCAAATAATTGTATAAATATTTTCTGATGTAAATTTTTTTTAAAAATAATTTATCTATCTTTTTAATCTATTTAATAAAGTAACATATATATATTTCAGCTTGTCAAGTGCCTTTTTAAGATCAGTAAAACAATAATTAATATTTCTTTATATATTTTTTCAACAATAATTGTCACCACTTTTTTGCAACTTAAGTTTTCCTGTCATTTTTAAATTGAAACTGTTCTTCAGATGAAAAAAGCTATTCATACTTTCAAGAGCTTTGGCAGCACTGTAGCTCCAAGTGAGATCCAGATAATTATTCTTACAAATCTCATATGTCACAAAACTCATCTTGTTATTATTGTGCAATCAACTTCATCTTTTTTTCCTGTTGATATTAATGAAGGCTTATTATTTCCAACATATAAATTACATTTATATTTTTTCAATATTTCTGTTTTCTTTAATAATAATTTATGCCCTTAATGATTTGGTGTAGTGATATAATGGCAACATCTGGAGATCAAAGTTGATTATGACCCATCTTTGTCGCATTTAGTATTTGAACTTCCTCTGAACTCTCAAGTAATAAACAACCTAATTACAATATTTTACTAATAATTTATTATTTCTATTTTTAATCACTATTCATTCTTATGACAACATTTTTTTCTGTACAAACTGTTCACTTATTCTATTTTATGTTAAATCAAATTTACTTCTTTTTTTTATTTTAATTTTTTTATTTCTTTATACAAACATTCTAATCATTTTTATTTTGCTTTATTTGTTTTACATCTTAATTCACTGCAAATTTTCTATAAATACTTTTTTCTAAAGATCTGATTTTTCTCATTTCTTATCATCCTTTTATTTATTATTTCATTATTAACTTAATATTTTATTTGCTTTTACTACTTCTTTCATAATCAATTAACTTTATTGCAGCATCTCTTAAATTTTTCTTAAATAACTTCTATCTGTCATTTGAATTTAGTTTATCAATTAGCTTCCTATTACTTACATTTATCTTTCTTATCATTTATTCTTCCTCCCTCAATATTTTTCTTTTTTTATATTTCAATATAAACTTCATTAATACTCTTTTAACACTTTAAGCAAATATTTTTTATTTATAATAGTTTTGACTGTCCTAGCAGTCTTCTTCAGATCTACAACAAAAAAATTATACAAATATTACATCAATACAAACAAAATTCTTTATATTTTCACATAGTCATCTTTATAAAATTATAATAAACCAAAATAATGTAAAGCAAAAACAACTCAAAACAAAAAAATTTTTCAACCTTTCAAAATCCAAAATATAAAAAATCAAAATTTCCTTAAAAAATATTTTAAAATTACAACCATAATAAATGTATGAAATTCAAATTTTTAACATCAAACCATTAAAAACATTAAAAAACATTCAACATTAATCTAAAAATAACAAAAATTAACATTTTTACATAATTAAAATTACATAAATAAAACCAAAAAAAAAAAACAAAACAAAACAAACAATTTAAAAAAAAATTAAAAACTACACCTAAAAAAATCATTCTTTCCCCCTAATGTTTTTAATGGTTTGATGTTAAAAATTTGAATTTCATACATTTATTATGGTTGTAATTTTAAAATATTTTTAAATGAAATTTTGATTTTTTAATATTTTGGATTTTGAAAGGTTAAAAAAAATGTTTGTTTTGAGTTGTTTTTGCTTTACATTATTTTGGTTTATTATAATTTTATAAAGATGACTATGTGAAATAATAAAGAATTTTGGTTGTATTGATGTAATATTTGTATAAATTTTTTTTGTTGTAGATCTGAAGAAGACTGCTAGGATAATTGAAACTGTTATAAATAAAAAAATATTTGCTTAAAGTGTTAAAGAAGTATTAATGAAGTTTACATTTATCTTCTTATTATTTCAATTATTAATTGCCATTTCTTTTTTGTCTTATTCTATTATTACTAAATTGTGATCTGTATTAAGATTTAAAAGTTCTTAATACTATTTTTAAGGTTATTTTGAGTAAAAAGCATAATCTTATTAAAATATATTATGAACTTCTCAATTTTTCTCTGTGCAAATTTTCTTCCTGCTTTTAAACCATGTGTTCATTATTATCATAATACTTTTTCAATCAACCATTTTTTTTGCTCTATTTTTGAAATATATTTTCTTTACTGCTATTTATCAACATTTTTTTTTTTTTGCTTTCACTTCTTTTTCTTTTTTTTCTTTTATATTTCTAAATAATTTCTCAATTTTGAGGAATATATAGTGTATAATTTTAATTTTCTAATCAGCATCTTCCATGCAATCAGTCTTTAGTAAACAAAGTATTCATTTTTGTTTTCCTTCATGTCACAAAATCCTTTTGTTAATTAATATAATGTTTATTGATCGAATTGCTTACAAAGAAATGCATAGGTAATAAAGTTTTTCTAACATGAGATTGTAATTCTACTGTGTGTATTAACTAATTGATAATCTTCAAATAACTAAATAATAATAAGCAATAAAAATGTTTAACATTGTTGCACAGATATAAAGGAAGCTAGGGTCAGTTCCTTATTTCTATTTTATTGATTTCAATAAAAAAAAAAGAAAGAGAGATTGTAAAATATTTGAACAGGGATTCAAACAGAAATAGCATAATTATTACAGACTGGATAATAAAAAAGTCGTTTGTTATTCTAATGTTAAGTAAAAAAATATTTTTTAATGCTATATATATTAAAAAAGTGATAGAGGAGATGTTAAAATAACTAACTGTTGTGGTGTTGTATCTGTAAGTCTAAAATGTAATCCAATGGAATAGAAAGTGCAAAAAAGTGGGAAGTGCCTAGAAATTTAAATATTTAGATTAGATATTATTGTTTGAATTTTTTTATTATTTGCATATTGGAAGTATAAAGAATCAAAATAGATGAATTATGATTTTGGAATCACTGGGTATACTAATATTTTTTATCCCAATATTTATTTTTTCCTGAAAACTATGAAGATTTAATTTTTTTGCATATTGGCTGATTACTTTTGGAGGTGACTAATAATGAATCTATGATTTGCATATAATTCTCATAGAATTAAAAAGTTATGACAGATCATTGTTTTTGATATGGGCTTGCATCTTTCTGATTAAAAGAGCTACATATTTGTTAAAAAATAGTCATTTGTCACATGACCTCATTTCTTTTTTAAGCTTGTAAAATATAAACAAAGAGCTTTGCTAGTTGCTCAATAAGCTTTGTGATAAATGCTTAGCAAGAGAAAGCATTTAAAATATCTCTATCAGAAACCACACCCAAATCCCAGACCAATGGTTTTATGCTTTGGTATTCCTCAGTGAGGTGCTAGGGTAATTCAGACACTAGATCTAAAAATACCAATCCAAAGCCAGCATTTATCTAAGAGTTAACCATTGAGTAGAAAATCTGAAAATTTCAGACACTTAAATGTCTTCAAACCCAGATGTCTAACTCAAATAACTATATGGGGCTAAGAGATCTTTAGCCAAACCATATATTAGTAGTTTTAGCAATATAACATCACTTAAGACTTAAAGCAAAGACTATAAATAGTCAATAAAAAATAAAAAATAGTCATATATCACATGACCTCATTTCTTTTTTAAGCTTGTAAAATATAAACAAAGAGCTTTGCTAGTTGCTCAACAAACTTTATAATAAATGCTTAGCAAAAGAAAGCATTTAAAATATCTTTATCAGAAACCACACCCAACCCAAACCAATTGTTTCATGCTTTGGCATTCCTGAGTGAGGCGTTAGGGTAGTTTCAAACACCAGATCTAAAAATACCAACCCAAAGCCAGCATTTATCTAAGAGTTAATCATTGAGTTGAAAATCTGAAAATTTCAGACATTTAAATGTTTTCAAACCCAGCTATCTAACTCAAATAGCTATATAAGCCTGAGAGATCTTCAGCCAAACCATATATTAATAATCTTAGCAATATAACATTACTTAAGACTTAAAGCAAAGACTATAAATAGGCAATAAAAATAGTCATATATCACATGACTCCTTTTTTTTTAAGCTTGTAAAATATAAACAAAAAGATTTGCTAGTTGCTCAACAAGCTTTGTGATAAATGCTTAGCAAGAGAAAGCATTTAAAATATCTCTATCAGAAACCACACCCAAACTCCAGACCAATGGTTTTATTCTTTGGCACTCCTCAGTAGGGTGCTAGCATTTATCACAAAGCTTATTGAGCAACTAACAAAGCTCTTTGTTTATATTTTACAAGCTTAAAAAAGGAAATGGGGCCATGTGATATATGACTCTGTTTTTTATTTTTTATTGACTATTTATAGTCATTGCTTTAAGTCATAAGTGATGTTATATTGCTGAAGACTACTAATATATGGTTTGGCTGAAAATCTCTCAGCCCCAAATAGCTATTTGAGTTAGATAGCTGGGTTTGAAGACATTTAAGTGTCTAAAATTTTCAGATTTCTACTCAATGGTTAACTCTTAGATAAATGCTGGCTTTGGATTAGTATTTTTAGATCTAGTGTCTGAAACTATCCCAGTGCTTCACTGAAGAGTGCCAAAGCATGAAACCATTGGTCTGGGATTTGGGTGTGGTTTCTGCTGGAGATATTTTTAAATGCTTTCTCTTGCTAAGCATTTATCACAAAGCTTGTTGAGCAACTAGCAAAGCTCTTTGTTTATATTTTACAAGCTTAAAAAAAGTAGTGTGGTCATGTGATATATGACTCTATTTTTTTTTTAGTAATTATTTATAGTCTTTGCTTTAAGTCTTAAGCAATGTTATATTGCTAAGACTACTAATATATGGTTTGGCTGAAGATTTCTCAGCCCCATATAGCTATTTGAATTAGATAGCTGGGTTTGAAAACATTTAAGTATCTGAAAATTTCAGATTTTCTACTAAATGGTTAACTCTTAAATAAATGCTGTTTTTGGGTTGGTATTTTTAGATCTAGTATCTGAAACTATCCTAGTACCTCACTGAGGAGTGCCAAAACATGAAACCATTGGTCTGGGGTTTGAGTGTTGTTTCTGAGAGAGATATTTCAAATGCTTTCTCTTGCTAAGCATTTATTACAGTGCTTGTTGAGCAACTAGCAAAGCTCTTTGTCTACATATTTTTTGTTCCAAAATTTTTTAATGCTTTCATAAAAAAAAGTATATTAAGCAGAGAGTATTTGCCATTTATGATTTAATAGACTTTATAAGGAGCATTTATAATAAATGAAATTTAGTAGAAAAGTGGGTAGAAAAGCCAAGTAATCCACTGAGCATAGAAGGCATGCAGTTTTGACAATTTCGCATCATTTTCAACCATTATTGATCCACTGCAGGATGAAGATTTCTCCAAGTTTATTCTAGCTTCTCCAATCTGTAGCTTTTCTTCTCCATATCACTCTAACATATTTACTTATTTCATCAATCCATGTCTCATGTTTTCTTTTTTTAAGTTTTTTGCAATCCTTTGGAGTCCAGTTTAAGATTTCAACTGTCCATCTTTATAATCTCTTCTAACAATATATCCATCCTAATTCCACTTCAGAATCTTAATTCAATGATGTCGGTAACATCTGTTTGTTTTATCATCCATGATATTTTATTTTCAATCTCTTTTTGTTACTTCTAATATACATCTCTCCATACTTCATTGAGAGATCTGAAGTTTCTGTATTGTTTTTCTGTCAAGTTTCCAAGGCTCTGATCCATAAGTAAAACTGGCAACACACATTTAAAACCTTCCTTTTCAAGCACTTTGATAATAATTTCCTTTTAACATTAAATTATTTCTACCAAAAGCACTCTAACCAAGTTTAATTTTATGATTAATTTTATTTTTTATATATCTATCTGCAGTAATAATCTATGATATTTATAGCTGTTAACTACTTCTAACTCATCATTATCAATCTTTATTTTTTTTAAAAAAAAATCCATTGAACATTACTTTAGTCTTTTTAGCATTCAATATAATCATACTGTCTTGCTTTTACCTATTAATTCTAGCAACATTTTCTGAAGCTCTAAAGTATTATTTTCAAAAACAACTACATCATTTGCAAAATAATTTCAATTTATTTTTATTCTCTTAGCTTCCCATTTTAATCTACAAAATACTTCTTGCAAAACCGCTGTAAAAAGTTTTGGAGATATAAAGATACTCTGTCATACACTTTTCTTAATGTTAATCTTTTAGTATCATTATGTAGTCTAATTATTGTTGTTTCATTTTTATAAATATTCTTCAGACTATGACCAATATTCTGGATCTATACTTTGATGATCTAATGCTTTGATCATTGAAGAAATAGAATCAAATGCTTTTTCACAATCTGCTAATCCAAAGCATAATGGCAACTCATATTAATTGATCATTTCTATAATTTCTCTCAACACTTGGATACGATCTACTGTACTAAAATCAACTTTTAAATTCTGCTTGTTTTTTTTTTTGGTTGGTTAAAATTCAAAGTTTGCTATAGATGAGTTGAAATTATTTAAGTAAAAATTTTATATAGAATTGATAAAAGACTGATAGGTCTGCAATTTCTATCTTCTTTATTACCCTTTTAAAATATTAATATTAATACTACATTCTTCCAATCATCTGGTACAGCTTTATTATTTAGATGTCTGGTATATTTCAATTTTTTTTATTTCTTCTCCTGCTTCTTTTAAGATAATGATTATAATTCTGTTATTGTCAGGAAGTGTAACCTTGTTTATAAATTTAATTGCATGCCTCACTTCTTCATTTTAAATCCTGGGCAATTCAAAAGATATAATAGTTGTGTTCTTTATTGTTATGTAATTCTAGTTGTGTTCTTTATTGCTATGTAATTCTTGATAGAACTCTTTTATACATTTCATGATGTCATCTCTCTTTTTAATAATAGTTCCATCTTGTTTTTCTTATTGCAGCAATTAATTCCTTACCAACAATACCAAGATGTTGTTTTATATTCTTGAGACTTATATTTTCTTGTACATCTTTCCTTGCTATTTCATAGTTATACTCACTTATATCATTATTAATTTTTTGGACCATTTTATAAAATTTGAAATATTCAATCCTTCTTATTGTATGAATTTTATATATTCCTTTTTTTTCTTTCATAAATTGTTTTATCTCAGTAGAAATTTTACTGGTCAATTGCTGCTTTTTCTACAGCTATTTTTAAAAAATGTATCAATCATTTTTCTATTGATCACATTCAAAATCTGTTAATATTTGAAAATGATTTGCAAGTTCTAATTTAAGTTCATTTGAATGTATCTGATGATTAATAATATCAAGTGTGAGTAATTTCCCGTAATCATGATTTCAACATCATTCATAAGTAATTTGTATTCATTAGAATATTAATTTAAAATTATAAATAATTGAGCCAGAAGTTTTTTTTAGTAAATGATAAGGGGACTATGTTGTCTATGGCTTATTGAGTCATATAAAGAGGGCCAGACAATACATATTTATTATGATAGTCTTAATGTAAAGATGAAAAGTAATGAGCTGAATGCAGATCTTTCCAAAGTTCATTTTTGCAGACGGTAATAAATTTTCAGTTTTACATCATTTATCAGTACTGAAAAATAACACATACTATGTACTGCAGATATTATTTGGAGATATTTAAAGAGAGAAGGATGGAGATATTTAAAGAGGGAAAGAAGGATAATGCTAGACCCATGACAATAGAAATACTTACTGTTATTATCTGCTACTGACTGATGGAATTGTTTTAAGTATTCTACTGCAATAATGGAAGCATAAATAGGAAGGCAATAAAGATTACCAACATTATATTTGAAATAAGATTAATAGTAGTTATCTCAATATTTAAAATTGTTTCCTTAATTTTTACTTATTATTTTTTTATTTAAAAAAACCCATTAGGGTATAGGGATTAGTACAATTTGCCTGGCAATCCCGAATCTGAAGTTTAAAATTCAGTCTTAGTAACCATTTTAAAATTTCTGGCTTTTTATTTCAGATTGATAGCCCAAATCTAACTTAATTAGCCATTCGATATTGTTGGCTAAACTGATTAAAATTCCACTATCCTACAAATATTGAAGTTTGGTAATGCATTCTTTTTCATTCTTTTTTATTATGAGCTATTAAATTGTCTTTTGCTCTATAAAGGACTATCAAAGACTATTTTATATATGAAATTAGCACATACTATTTAAAGATTAAAAAAGCATTATTTTATGATTATGATTTAACTTTCTATTCAAAGAAATATTGACTAATCCTTATATCCTTGAATATTGTTTCCACACCTCAAAGGATTATCATCTGTTCTAAATTTCAATTAACAAACTATATATATATTGAAAGCGAAACAAAACTTTTTATCCCTCTATTTATATCAATTCTATATTAACTGATCTTAGGAGTAACATATTTATTGAAGCTAAAAAGTGAGGTAAAATCTATAAATATTGTCTTTGTTTAATAATTAGTATTTTCTTACATATGTTGCCTCAAGTTATATATTGTGCTGATAAAAATTGCTTGACACTTACTGAGACCAAAAAAAAAAACATTGATAAGTTATAATTATTCCATAGGCATGTCATTTAATTAACACAACTAACAATAACGCTATGTGTCCTTGTAATAATTTTTTTTCATTTTTAACGTTTTATTTAAAACAATTAGTAATTTATAAAAATAAAGTTTTAATTGTCAGTAAATGTTAGATAAATTTAACTCTGGCAGCTTTTATATTTATATAATATAAAAACTTGAAGAAATACAATAAAATTTCATGATGTGAACAGGTGATTTTTTTTTTTCAATAAAAAAAAAGTGTGGTGGTCGAGAGGTCAGCGTCAGCTGCTTTATAAACAGTTGTCCCGGGTTGGCGGGTTCGCTTCCCGGTTGATGCTATGACATATGAGAAAAAAAAAGTGTTATCAGTTCCATAAAAAAAATATTTATTGTAAAGAACTGCATGTGGCTTTTGTTTATTTGTAAAATAAATAGTAAAATTACCTTTAAGTAACCCACTACAAGGCAAATGTTTCTACATACTTGTTTTATTCTTTAACTAAAAATAACTAAATATCCATCCGTTTGCTTATCATTTTTGGACAATAGTTATATTAGCTATTGACAAGCTAACTATGAGAAAATTCTAAGCCTGTTTGAAACCTGAAAAAAATTTCAAGTTTTGTATAGCCAGGATTCAAACCCCAGGTTATGAGAATAACAAGTGAATACATTATCCATTTGTTCACGATGGATAAAAATTGAACATTATTGTTTGCTCAAGCAACTAAAAGCAGAATAACAAGTTGCACATGACAATAAATTATTAATCAAACTGTGAATTTATAGCTGTGTATTTTGTGTCCATGCATTGTTTTTAGTGCAGCCATGATTGTTTAATTTTAAAATAAGTAAAATAACAGAAGAATGATATTTGCTTTAAATAGCCCATTAATAAATAGAAGGTGTTTATTTATTACATGATCAATTGTTTGGGAAGTCATGTGATGTTTGAACAGCAAAATAAAAGACTGAGCACTACAATTTTATTCAATTGGCTAACATGACTCTTTTGCTTTTGGGACCAATTTAGGAATGTCTAATTTTTAAAATCTTACTATATCCTAAGCTAAATTGCTTCAGTCAATCATGGCCAACATATGCCCTGCGAGCCAGATCTGGCTTGCATAATCAGTTTATGCAGCCCACAATTAAATTTTTAATATTCTCTGCATGATGCACTGTGGAAATGAAATAAGTGGTACTTTTAAATCATTATACATAAACTATGATATCTAACAATTGTACAACAAAGGAAGTTCAAATCTCAGCTACTCAGAATCAGAAGCATCTTTGATTATTGGAAACTGAGATATTTATGAAGATAGTGATATGTGGAAAAGAATTCCACATATGACTAATCAAGGGTTAACTTCCAATAATTGGCCTAATGGATTCATGATACTTCTTTATTTTTTTAAAAAAATTCCATTATAAAGATTTACAACTTTTGTACTCATCTGTACTTGATATGAACTGTTTGATGTTTAGCAGTGATGTGAAACTCACATTCTTGTAGGCAGTATTTGCCAGTGTGCACCCAAGATCAAGCAATTCATTATTTTTGTGGTCAAGTGTGCTGAATAAAGTGGCATTGTAGCATAGACAATAGCTGCAGTTGATAACTGAAAATGTGTCCAGGCTGTTTGTAAAACAAAGTAATTGTTTTATTTGTGATATAACCCCTTCAAGCTCATTCTATTCATTAAATATTGCTTCGATTGATTGCGATACAGTTTGGATATTTATATGGTATGTAATTATATTTTTATTAAAATATTATTGTATATAAAAAAATTTTTCACTCTAGGGATGATTTCCAGAAAACGAAAGATTGACCTTGAATGCCGTATATTTAATGATGAATGAGAATGGAAATATTTTTTACTATATACAATAATAAGGCAGTTTGTCTTATTTGCAATTTGAGTGTAGCTACTTTAAAAGAATGCGACTTGAGACATTTTAAAATGAAACATACAAATTATGCACAAAATTTAAATGGAAAAAGCTGAAAAAAAAAACAAGCCGCAGATCTGTAAAAGGTATTTACACAACAAAATCAATTACAAGAATCTGCTACTGAAGCAAGTTTTCTAATAGCAAAATGGATTTCTCAATGTGGAAAACATTTAGCCAAAGGAGAATTTGTAAAAAAATGCATGTTGGATGTTTATGATGTAATGTGTCCAGAAGCTAAACATAAAATTGAAAATATAAGCCTGTCTTGGCAAATTATTGCCCGAAAAATAGAAGATATGAATGCTAATTTAAATGATCAGTAACTGAATAATTTAGAATTGGCCCATTTTTATGCAATAGCTTTTGATGAAAGTTGCAATGTAAAGGATATGCTCAGTTATTAATTTTTATCAGAGTTATTACTGAAGATTTTAAATTTCAGAAGAACTTTTGTCAATTGTTCCTATGAAAGACACAACAAAAGGAAATCTTTTGACAAGGTTGAAAAATGTTTTTTTTTTAAATACACTACTGACTGGAAAAAATTGGTGAATGTATCAGTAGATGGATTACCAAATATGATTGGAAAAAATACTGATCTCATAAGACAAATTGAAGACAAAATTTCTGAAATTGATCCATATCACAAAGTTATACCCATACAGTGCATTATTCATCAACATGCATTATGCAAAAATATTATCATGTTACAAATGTAATTGTGAAATTAGTGAATTTCCTTCAATCAAGAGGATTAAAACACAGGCAATTTATTGGTCTCCTTGAAGAACTAAATACCAGTTATGTAGATGTACTATATCACAATAAAATCCATTGGTTAAGCTTGGAAAAAGTTTTAAGACATGTGTGGGATCTTCAAGAGGAAATAAAAATATTTTTAACACTTAAAGAAAATGAGGATTTTCCTGAATTATCAGAACCAAATTGGATTTGTGATTTAGCATTTTCTTTGGATATTCTAACACATTTCAATGAAGTTAACATATGTTTACAGGGAAAAAATTTATATGCTTATGATTTAATACAAAGGTTAAAATCTTTTCAAATAAAGCTTAGTCTTTTTGCTAGAAATCTGGCTAAATGCCAATTTGATCATTTTCCAATGTTAGAGACCATATCATTAAATATTTCAAGAGAAAATGTTCAAGAATTTAATAACAATATCCTTGCATTAATGACAGATTTCGAATAGCGATTCGATTGCTTCAAGAAAATTGATAAAATTTTATCTATTATCAGAAATCCATTTTCTGTACATGTAGATGACATTCCTGTTGATATGCAGTTACAAATAATTAAATTACAATGTGATGAATTATTACATGAGAAATATCAAGAAGAACAAGAAAATTTGTGCAATTTTATAAGCAATTGATTGATGATCAATATGGAAATTTAAAAAAAACTTGCCAAGGAATATTTAGTAAATAATCTTCAGCTCAATTTATATTTGTGAACAAACTTTTTCTTTAATGAATTTAAATAAAAGTACAACAAGATCAAGTTTGAATGATTTACATTTAGGCGAGGCAAAGCGTCTCAACACTCACATTAGTTTTTTTGTTAATTTGTTGTTATAAATTACTTACATTTATTCATAAAAAAATTACATAATAAATTTTTTTTTACTTAAACGAATTGTTTTTGTATTTAACATTTTTTAATTTTAATATTTCGTCCGGCAATGAAAAAGTTTTCTTTCTAATCTGGCCCGTGGAGAAAAACTGTTGATCATACCTGGCTTAGGTTGAAAGGATAGTAAAAATATCAGTTTTATTAATTCTCTTTCAAGATAATTTTATTTGATCTATAAGTGATTACAAAAAAAAATAAAAATAAAATGATAATAAGAATTAACTAGGCGAGGTTACAGGGCGATATATACAAAGAAGAAATGATCCAAAAGTCAATAGAATACAAAATGAGTGTTAGTGAAGAACTTAGTCTGTGGATGCAAGGTGAATATTATTGATCTAGTCTATAACAAAATACCTTTGTTAGTAAACACTGTTTTGGTAAGTTATGGTTGGAGGGTTTTATTAGATCATAATAGTTATTTTCATATAAATTATTTAGGGGTTGGTTGGTCAGGTGCTGTTTAGGCCGGTTGTGAATTCCCAGGTTAATATGGCCAGGTATGGATCAGCCTCTCTCTTGTCTGTTTCTTGGATATTTTTAATTATGTTGAGGAAGCAGTTATTGAGTTCATCAAGTGGTAATTTTTGAAAAATCACCTTGCATCTGGTCAACCAGATGGCAAAGTTTATGTAAGTGGCAAGCCTGATTTCAGCGAAAATGCCTCTATTTAAAACCCCTTGAAGTGATGTTAGGTCTGGCCATTATTAAAAAAAAAAAGATAAATAGTAGACTACTGAAAAACAATCACTAAAGTTACATGAAATATATAATATAAATGGTAAAAAAATATAATTATATATTGTAATGGAATTAATAAATTTCTATTAAAAGTGAATCAGACAACAAAACAAATAAATAAATTAGAATATTTATTAACATCAATTAAATAATATATTTCAATAATGCATCAAAATTAAAAGAAATAAACTGACAAATGGTATAAATGCCTATGATGCATCCTAACAAATTACAAACCCAAAATCTCAAACCTGTTTTGATTATAAAAGTAAAATTTTATGCAAACTATCTTTAGCTATTATATTATGGTGTTTTCACTAGCAAGTGAATAAATGCTATTGTCATAAATGAGTTTATCCCATATCCTAATAGTATTGTTTGTTAATTTCTTGATTTCTATAACATTATTATTTGACATAAATGCACATGGTATCTATCAATTTATTAATCAGTTTAGATGTTTTTAACTATCATCAAGTTTATTTAATTACTTCTAATCTACTTTTTCTTTTCTTCACTACTTTAGCAAACTTTTTATATAATTCATTCACATCTTGTATTGTCTCTTTTAAAATGTCTTAAGATTGATTTACTACTTTAGTTGTTCATTTATTATGGTATTTTCTGAAAGCCTCTCCATTCCAGATCTTTTCAGTCTCTTATTTCTCTATTATTATCTAAATTTTTATCTATGTATTTTCTTTTTTTTAATCATTACATACATTTTTCTATACTTCATTGTGGGGTTTAGAGTCTCTATAATGCTCTATTATTAAGACACACACTACACTTCCCAGTTAATTATGTAAACATCAATCAATTATAAAAAGATAGACTGATATCAATCTATCCTTTAAGCTTTTTTTGGTATTTAAACTTAGTTCATTGATATTGTGCTCAATCAGAGAGTGAAATCTTACTATTATTTTAATTTATGCACAGAATAAATAATCCAAAATCACTATTTAACTTTTCAGAAGGTCAAAGCAATGCTCCAATTTTAGCAACCTCCAAATATCAAATGAAACATCAGTTTTAATAAATGTAACAATAAATAATCACAGTTTAATGTTATATAATTAAAACAGAAGTAACTGCATTTTCCAATGAGCTATATAAAAACATCAATCAATTATGAAAGAATAGATTAATACTAAGACAGCAAGGACAGATTTCACTCTGATTTAGAACATCAATGAACTAATATTAAATATCAACAAAGCTAAATAATAAATTTGTATCATTCTATTTTTCATAACTGATTGACATTTCTCTTTGGAATGTGCAGTTACTTTCATCTCAATTATATATCATAAATGATGATTATTTGTTATATTTATTAAAACTGATGTTTTATCTAATATTTGGAGGTTGTTAAATCTGGGTCACTGCCTTGTCTCTCTGAATAGGTAAATAGTGATTGCAGATTATTTATTATGTACATAAATTAAAATAAGACATAGATTTTATTTTCTGATTTAGAACAATGTCAAGCTAAAGAATAAATTGGCATCATTCTATGTTTTTTATCATTGATTAATGTTTGCTTAGCTCTTTGAGAAATGCACTTACTTTCATTTCAATTATTTAGTGTTAAGGTAGTTTTGATAAAGATGCCCTGCATTATTTTAATGAAAAGTAATCTACGAGGGTTAAATTTAAGATTAATTTTATTTATTATGTTTCTATTGTAACACCTCTGTTACATGACACACAATAACATAATGTGTGTGTACAAATATATATATATAAAGTTGATAGGAAAAGTAGAAATAAACACAGACAAAAATTTGTAGATATTTTTCTACATTTCCTAGAATAAAATAATTGGAGTAAAAGACTTAAATAATTCTGAATTCAAAATAAATTTTATTATAAATTAAACATTTAAAAAAATCTAAATAAATATTAATATTGTATTCTGATTTTGAAAGTAAAAACAAGCATGTTTTATGATAAAATAGAACTGATAATTGCAAATATTTCTATTATCTATTTTTGAAATCTTTTAATTAATATTTGTATATATTTCTCTATTGATACAGAAAATTTTGTAGATCAGACTTTTGATAAAATTTCAAAGTTGCTTTCAAAAGGATTAGAGAGATAAGAAAAAGTTTTTAACTAAAACCAGTTTTAATTGATGTTTTTGTCACTCCATCTATCCAGACTTGTATAAAAAGTTGGAAAAAAGAGTGAGTGATTAGAGTTGGCTGGTAGTTTTTTGTAAGAGTTGGCAAATGATATTTTGAGAAGCAATTGGCAGAATTGATTGGTTTCCAGAGCTATACAGATAGCTACCATAAAAGCAGGTGTAGTTGAATTCAAGACAGTAGATCCAGCAGCAGTCTACTGGTTCACTATGTTGGAGTTTGACTGTACTTTGAGGGAAGTCCCAAATTCTTTATATCTATCTATAGCTTACTCCTGAAGTCTAAGTGGAACCAAATAAATGCAAACAATTAAGTGATTATACCTTTCTTGATTATTACAATACCTGTATATGCCTTTCCTAATGAGATAATCCTGGACTGGCCTCCATGAAGAGAAACTATCAGTTGATAAATTAGATACACTTATGTTGTCTATATGCAAGAAACCACAGATAAACACATCACATCATATTTATATAAAATGATTTCTTTTAAAATAACTATGACATTTTAAAAGTGATAGAAATATATAGAACAATATTATTTTAAGTTGTTTAAAATCTATATTTTGAAATTTAAAAATATTATAATTAAGAGCAACCTGAAATAATGATATCTATATAGAAAGAACGATATCATTTTAAATTTTATTTAAAAAAAAGATAATGTAAAAGTGTAAAACAAATAATTTTGTTAGACTTAAAAGGAACTTGCAAATGTATTATTTTAAAGACATTGATAAATTTTAATTAATAGTGACCTGTTAGGGGAGAGACTATTACAGGATAGTACTTTTTTTTAAGAAAAAAAACTAATTAATAAAGAGAAAACATTATTAAAGTAATAAATGAATTTTTATATATTTTCAACAAGGAATTAATTAGGAACTTTATTATTTTGTCAAATCAAAAATATCATATGCTGTAAATGGCAGTAAACACCCATACATATATATTAAATCTTGTTCTATAAAAAGGAAAATGAATTTTTGCTATTTTTAAATATGTATTGTAAAAATGAATTTCATTTATAGAGTTATGACACTATTAATTAATAAATTATACCACACAGATAATATGTATATGTATTTGATGCAAACCTAGTATAAGGTATTTATAATATTTAAAAGTAATAATTAAAGATTTTTATTTTATGGCAAGTAAAACATGGTCAGAAATTATTTTGTCACATCTGTATGCGTATATATATATCAATGAGTGTCAAGTAAACACATATGTAAAATTTAATCATTTTTAAAATTTTATTAAATGTCAATTGAAATATATTTTATATTATAAAATGCACATCTGTGTGCATATCATATGTGTTGCATGTAAATCACAATGTGATAGTTTTTTATTTTATATATTAATGAAAATTAGAACATTAATATATGCATAGCCATATTCTAAAAACCTTAATTTCAATTTTTTTTATTGTTGTTAATAAACATATATATATATATAATTGTTGAAATTATTCCAGTCACTTAATTCTAAATATTTTTAGGATATTATGTACTGCATCATCTCTTGATCACCATAACAGTAATAGAACTTATGTTCTCTGAGCTATATTCAAGCATAATGGTCTGATATATGGGAAGGGGTGTATATTTAGTGCAGGGATATCCAGTTGACATTGTCCTGGTTTAGGTGTGAAAATTATTTTTTTCAAAGTCCATGCACTATATTTTATTTTAACTTAGACCCTATTAGAATTTAAGTTATAGTTGGCCAATACATTAATGGTACTAAATGGCCAGAGCATTGATCTTGATTACCATGTTTTAATATCTAGCATTATTGTTTTTATGGTTATATATTCATATGGATGAGCACTTAAATTAGTGCATCCAAATTATGTTTAAATAATTGCCCAAGCTGGCAAAGGCTAAATAGTTGGCTTGGTATACAGGAGACCCATTTCAAATCCAGTCATAAGTTTGACTGTTGATTTATTTTCAGTGTTAATCAGTCATGATGATGAATAGTTACTTCTTTTGAGTATTATAAATACATATGCTAGTGATGTATAGGTACTCTGAGGAGTTAATTGGTCTGATCTCTCAGAGATTTTTGTGAACTCTCATGCTCTTCAATATATACAGTTATATATTTTGTAATATCTCATACTTTAATAATACTTTACTTTAATATTTAATTTTAAAATATTGTTTATTTGGGGATGATTTTCAATTATTCCAGGAATGACTTACCCATCCCATTATACTATTATATTAATATTTTGATCAAGATATTTGTAGTTGTTAGTTTTTTATAATTTATCACTTTCAATCCTTTTTTATTCTTTTTTTAATACTTTAGTCTTTTTAGGATTTACCTGTAGTATAGTTTTTTTGCTTTCATCTGATAATTATTAAAATATTTCCATTTGGATTATTTTATTTTTACTTCTTTTGCTGTTCATTTTAATTGACAAAAATATTTCCTTTAAAATTGATATAAAATGTTTTTGAAAAAATATAAAATTATCCATCATACCTTCTTACCAATATTAATATTTTACTGTTACCCAGAAATTGCACATGTTGTACTTCAATTTCTGTTTTTAAGATTTTGTTGTTGTCTTGGATGTATGTCATAGTATTTCCAAGCTTTAATCATATACAAATTTGAATGTGAAATGGAAAGTCATACTCATTCAGTCTTTTTAAATCCAGTTTGTTTTTTTGTTTTTGAATGACCCAATAATCTTAATAAATATGACTGATATATCTGAATATTCCATATCTTTTTTAATATCACTATTGCATTTTCATCTAACCATATCACTTCCTGAATGTTTTTTCCTTCACAGATTTAATTGCATGTCTCACTTTTTATTTTAAATAT
Source organism: Epiperipatus broadwayi (assembly GCA_028023455.1). Classification (NCBI taxonomy): domain Eukaryota; kingdom Metazoa; phylum Onychophora; class Udeonychophora; order Euonychophora; family Peripatidae; genus Epiperipatus; species Epiperipatus broadwayi. The sequence goes on from JAQFVV010000248.1 coordinate 994,856, forward strand.
GCGATTTTAAATCAAGATCATCAGTTTTGATATTTAACAAAAATTCTTCAAACAACTGAAGATTTATAGACTAAAAAATGGATTTTTTTAAAATGACATATAAACATTTTTAAAATTATGCAATGATAAATTTATGACTACTTATAGTCATTGTGCTCTTCTATATCATAAATGTTATATTATAAATGGAATTTAACCTATTTCTGATTTATATAGGTGCCGTCAAAAATTAAGCTGAATTATACAGTTAATGACTGTTACATCTATGGATACCAGTGACCCAATTATCCTGAATGGTTTTCTGCATTGATAGAGTGGCAAATTCTGAAGTTTAAGATTTTATAGATTGACCTCAGATCCACCACTTCTGATGCTCAAACTTCTTATAAACTCCTGAGCTAAAAAGCCATTTGATGATGATGATGGTGGTTGTTGTTATAATTTAATGGCATAATTGAATGACTTACTCAAGCTACTAGTGAATCTATCTTCTGATTGAAGTCTCTACATATTTCTTTCTTATTTGTTCATAATTTTAAAAAATCACTGTGTGCTAAATAAATAAATTAATGCTGTCATCACTAAATAGAATAATTTGTTTTTTTCTGCTTTTTGAGAATATTCTCTTTTAAAGCATTCTTTTCCATTTCATTGCTGTATTTCTTATGTTATCATGAATTTCTTTTTGTATCTGATTTCTTGTATTCAATTCATTTAAGTGGGTTATTCTAAATTATTTTCATTTTTTTTTCTGCATGAATTTTTCTCATCTTAGAAAAATATTTGACTGCTTGAGATATACAAACTGAATCATTACTCTGCATGGGTTCATTATAGATGCAATACATCTAAACATTTTAGAAAACCAGGATCATCACATGTTATGATTCAATATTTGCAGCTGTTATGCATTTATACAAAATAATGTACAGATAATTGTGACAGACCATCGTTGATAGATCTAAACTTTTCTATAATCTAAAAAAAAGTGTAAATGATAATACAGCCACAACATATTTCCAATCATCTACAAGTTTTTTTTCTGTTGCAATACCTTGTTTTGTGATTTAAAAGTTGTAATGTTTTTTTATGAAGTTCATAAAGAAATCTGTTGGTGAACATTTAAAAATCTAGTTGTTTTAATCTTTATATTATTTTGCTCTATTACATTGTTGCATTGGGGGGAGAGTACAATATTTTGTAATATTTATCAATTTTTCTTTGACAGCATTAATTTCTGATCACAGTGATTTTAATAGGATTAATTTTTCATTTTTTTTTAAAGAATATGACAAATATGTTTGAGACTGTCAGTTTTGAAACATTTTAAAAACAACCAGGCATCTTTTTGTCATATAGTTCTTACCATCTTCTTAAAATTCTCCCTATAAAAAATATTATGTTGGTATATATTTTTTTGTTTTTAAGCTACTTATTATCAAAGGTAAAGTACTGATTAGAAAAGTGATTTTATTAGTTTATTCACTTTTTGTATATTTCCACTGTAAATTAAAATAAAATGATGTATATAACTTTTACATTTACAATGTATATTAAAAATATTTTTATTCTTTAATTAAAAATCAAAGTTAACGTGTAACATGATTTTGGAAACTAATCTTTTTTTAAAATCATTATTTATAGACAATCATTTTATATTTTCGTAAATGACAATCTTGAAAGACTATTATTATGGCTAAACTAAGATTTGAGATGAAAACTCATTTCAAAAGCAAATTTCCATGTTTGTTATTTTAAAATAAAATTTAAAAAAAAAAGCAATAGGTGAGATAATAAATCAGAATCTAAATTTAAAAGAAATCTTGTGAAATAAAAAAAAAAAGCCATATATTTTAAGTAAATCAAATTTGTTGAGATAATGAATCAAGATACTATAAAGAAATACTTTGTAATTAATTTTGAGAAAGTGTCTTTTGGTTAGCAAAGACTTCATCTCCTCACAATAAAATAAAGAAGGTGATGAGAATTCAAGCATTTCCCCATCCTTGTTTTACTTTCTAATTAAGAATAGCATTTACTCATTTATAGGCCAATTATTGAATAGTTATCTAAATGATTATGGACCAGTAGAAAAAAAATTATAAGCTGCTTAAAAGAATTTCATAGTCTCAATTTGAACTTCAAGTTATAGACATAGTATATAAATGTCATATGAAACTTTTACAAAATATACATGTGCGTGTTGTACGTATGTATGCAGTAAAAAGATGCATAACTCAGGTTTAAATCCAGGTTAAATAAAACTTGAAAATTGCTTTAGATAATAATATACTCAAATTTTTTATCAGCCCACAGGCAACGTGCTAAACATTCAATTATTGATCAGTAAATGGTATCTATTTCTTCTTAACTAGAGGATGAAACCAAGCAAAACACTTTCACTGTCTAGGAATTGGCTAGACAGATAAAAATGGCTTTTCTTTCACCACTTGTTTTTGAAAAACTATTGAAGAAATCTTCTGGAATTGCCTATTTAAAGGCTGTTTATCTTTTTATTATATGCAGGAAATTATTTCTAAGCACATTTATGATTAGTATACTTGTAGATTTTGCATTAATTAGTTGAGAATATGTGGTAAAAAAGATTTGTTCCATATTTAAGCTAAATAGCTGAGAAACTACATTTTTGTAGAAGGTCATCTACACACAAAAAAATTAAAATCCGTGATTTAAAAATAATTTTTCTATGATTACGTAAAAAAAAAAGATAGCTTATAATAAAGTAGGAAGAATGTATATAGTACATTTTAATTTTAATTCTAGATTATAATTTTACAATACTGATAAATAAAAGTATATCTAGTTAGTGCCGATGAATAAACGAAGTAAGGATATTTGTTGTAGTGACGCAGAGACATAAGCTATGAAACACAATTACTGTACTAGAATAATTTCGAAAAGTTTTCATCTGAATAATGCTCTAAACAAACTTGGTAATAAAATAAGTTGTTTTCCGTATTATTTTTTTTTTTAATCAGCATTTATTTATTTAGTCAGCTTTCCAAATTGTTTATAATTTTTAAAATCTAAAAATAAACTTAAAAAAAAAAATCGTTTAGGAAATCAAGCAATGCAGCAAACAACATGCTAGAAATATATACTTTTAAGCCAATAAACATAACATGATCACCATTATATATTTTAAGATCAGGCTAGTGAGTAGACGATAAAGATTGTCGAGAATATTTATATCTTATCATTGCTTTCAGTTAATTCATAATAATAATAAAAATATTGAAAAACATTAATATCAGTATTTGAACTAGTGATTATAATTATTTATGTTGTAAATTTTTAATTCGATTTTATATTAATACATACTTAATACCTAGGATTTAAATCTATGCTAATTATAACTTGAAAGTTTTTGAGCTAGTTAGAAGATTAGAATTCTCTTCTTAGATAGTTAATCTATATCTAACTTAACTAGCTACCCAGTAAAGTCATTAGAGAATTAAATCAAGAAGAGAAACCTTAAACTCATAATTATTTAATAAGAGGCTAGCTAGCCTAATGGTTTTGTAATGGACTTATTTAAAGGTTGTTTTACATTTTAACTGTGTATTTGTTAATTGTTAAATCATGATAATTTGTTTTTTTAATCTTTGTTTTACCCTTTAGTCAGATTTTAATTTATTCATTGATATTGATGAATATCTGAGTTTATTATGAAACAACTGTCTAATAGAAAAAGTATAAGTCTGTTTGGAGCCTGAAAAAAAAATTAAATTGTATCTGGTCCCAATCTGTATGTATTGAGTCTGATGCATTAACCTATATTATATGTATTATTTTTTAGGAGAAAATAAATAAAACGATTCAATTATAATCACATTGTGTTCAATAACTGCCCATAATCTGACATTCTGCTTGTTCGTTATATCATATTAATATTGACAATATATTTTAATGATGTAAAGAGATTTCTAAATATTATGATACATTTTTAAATATAAGTACAGAGATGCTAAAAGGCTCTGTTCAAAGTTGGCAAACAATATCAAAGCATCATTGTCAGCGTTGTATATTTGCAGATCCTTTGGCTCCAATCTGGATCTGACAGATAGTGTGAGCTCACAGTAGTTAAATTTGACAAAATATTTGTAAAAACCTTGATAAATTTTAGTTTGTTTGAGAGCCTCACAACTTACATTCAAAAAGTGTTACTATGCTTTGGGGACAGATGATGATCATCAACTATTATCATTTGGTTACACTTCATTGTTACCCAATTACTTTCCTTGAAACAGAGAATTAATAAACATACATACATTTTTGTGTCATGTTATTTTTTTTTGTTTATCTTTTATAACAATAACTTTCTATCACAGATTTAATCTGATTTATTATTAATTAAATTATTAATATTATTTAAATTTGAAAAACTACATTTATAAATAGCTGCTAAAGAAAATGATTATAGAATATAGAAGGCCTCATGCAATGCTGATTTGCATGGTTTAGCATAGTGACAGAGTGTCAGATTCTGAATCTCATCAATTCCAGTTCTGGCATTTCCAATGTTCAAACTTCTTATGAACTCCTGAGCAATAAAACTAATAAATGATTTATTTAATTTGCCATGCATTACTTAAATAGTTAATTTAATTTTTACAAAGTAATACACACATATTTTTAAAATAAAATTTAAATGAGATTAATATAAATTAATTTAACAACTGATTAACATAAACATGTATTTTTTTTTTGCTTTCTCATAGTAAAACATTACTCTAGAAATTAATAACTTTTTATAAAAATCGTCAGATAAAAACAGTAAAAAAATGACTATTTCATCTGATCAGATATATGCAGAAATTTGAATTTGAAACACTAAATTTTTAAAAAAATCAGTATGGTACCATTAGAAGATGAAAAGACAATGTCAAAGGGAATTCAACATATACATTTTTTATTTAATGTACACATATAAAAATAATTTTTAGTACATATGTTTGTCAGATTGCAATTTGTAAAATATGCCATTCAACCCCCTAGCGGAAAAAACGTGCAGACTCCTAAATTACATGAACTAAAACCTTCAAAATCACCCAAATTTTATCCAAATCGAATTTTAAACAAAACTTAACTAAAAACATCATCACCAAAGAACTTATTACAAAGTCACCATCTCCTTGCCTTCAGGACTTTCCTCCCTTTCAGGCTGTGGTTTGCTCTATCAAAAGTAAAAAGCAAAATTAAAAAGAACAACATGACCAATCATAATGACATTCCAAGTACAATGGGGAAAACTAAAAGTACTTATCTACAAAGAATAATAATCAGCCTATTGCATTTAAGCACAATTCAGAAACCTCTTTCATCCCTGAAACCTCTAAGGATTTAACATATCGCTCAAAGTTAATGTCACATATGGATCCTCCTATTAATCCACCAGGGCAATCAAGCCTATCAACATTGCTCCTTGCCAAAGACTCTTCTTTGCCTGGACTACACACCCTTTCCATATCCCCTTTCCATTTCATATGTATGGCCTTCCCCCTCACCATATTGTACTTGAATTTCATTTCTTTATGTAATCATCTCTTTGTAAACCTTTTTTACTGTTGTGTATTTTGTCTTTTTAATGAATAAAAGCTTTCATCACTACAAAAATTATGGATAGTTGTGGATTTTTTTTAAAAAGGAATATATTCACTAGAGCAGTGGTTCTCAAAGTATGTTCCATAGAGCACTGGTGTTCTATGAATCCACTTCATGTGTTTCATGGAAAAAAAATGTAGAAATAATAAGACAGCTCTGTGCTATTGTAGCCATGAATTTTTGTATGACTAGCTGTGTGCTGTAGCTGCTTGTGTGCAGTGCGGTCAGTTTTTGTGTAACCTAGTGTGATGCACATGTCATTGTTCAAATGACTTGAATTTATACCCTCTCGTTTGTTATTTTCAAATGGTCAAGATGTAATAATATCTTTGTAATTTTGAATTTTTTGTATATTAGTGTTCTGCATGAAAAATATTAAATGAAAGGTGTTCTACAATTCTACAAAGATTGAGAACCATGGCACTAGAATATATAATTGATTAGTTTGTCACTCAGGAAGTTATGTGATATTTGAGCACTAAAAAAGTCCGAGACAAACTGTGATTTGTGATGTCTAGCTCTTGAGTCTTTACCACTTTATCACCAAGCTTATGCTAGAATAGAAATGTTAAAATGCTCTGATAGTTAGTGAACCTAGAGTGACAGATTTTGGAGCTGAGAAGACCATGGATCAAAGCCATCCTATCATTTCCATTGGTCAAAATTCTATTTAGGAGCAATAAACCATTCAAATATTTTTTAATGCTAAAATTATATAATGATTATTGGCAAATCTTAATAAAGATATTAAACTTGTACTGAAACTCTATTCATTTGCTTTTCTTTAGTATTAATCTTTGTTTTTCAACATTTTTGTTTTTACAATTATCACTCAATTCCGTTAATGATAGACTGCCTGAAATCAGAAGTTTTTCTGATAAAGCAAAGTTGGAGATAATACCCTTCACCAAATATTAATTGAACGGACATAGAATTTCCAATAGTAATATAAATTCCAAAGGATTTGTTTTGAAATTTACTCATAGTAAGGCAATAAAGTTAAATATAGTAAATAAAAATAAAACAATACAAAAATAGTCAAGTTAATAGATTTGATTATATAAAAAAAATTGTTTAATGATTTTTCAAAAAGAAAATAAAAATTGGTAGTAATACTTAATTCAAAGTAATCAATTATAAAAATATTTATCGGATTATTAATACAGATAGAAATGTAGTTGATGAAGCTTAACATTAATCTTGGATAGAAGTTTTTGGTAGAAATAATTTCATATTAAAAGGAAAGTTGGTACTTGAAAAGAAAGATTACTTATAAATGTAAGACTTGGATAGATGAAAAAGCAAGGTATGTTGAAAATAACAAAAGAAATATTAAAAGCAAATTATATGGATAACAAAAACTAACAGTTATTACTGACATTATTAAAAGAATTAAAAGGCTAAAATGAAACTGGGCTAGAATGTCCCTTGAATAGATGATAACAGACAAATGAAGTATTAATATGGGAGAAACCTATGATTGGAATATCTGGATTCAACTTAAAAATATTTTCATTCTGTAGTGGAATGAAAATGATGATGATAAAGAAAACTCACTCTGAATAATGGAATAGATTAAATTTAAAAAGACTAATTAAAAATGTTTTGTCTGTGGTGTGAATCTGATTCAATAATTTTTTTTAAAAAATGTTTATAATGAAGGCCATGAAATATTGAAATGAAATGATAATATTTGAGTAATTTAGATCAGCTATGTGCATATTAATTACGAAATTTTAAACATTTGTTTAAAATTGAAGTAAAAAAAGGGAAGAAGAAAAAGAAATATATATATATATTTTTTTTAAAAAAAAAAAAGATTTCTAGTCTAATTTAAAACGGACAACTGGAAGTAGGAAAGGGTAAATATGTAAACAAAACATTAAGAGTTTCTATGTATTATTTTTAATTCTTGTAGACTTACAAATCGCTAGGTTTCTTTATTCAGCTTAAAAAGAAATTATTATTTAATATTTATGAAAGAGGAAAAAATATTTTAAATTCAATTTTAAATTATAAAAATCTAGTAATGTAAAATTAATAAATAAGTGTTAAGGTATATTGTCTGTGATAGTTTCTTCTTTTAAGTTCCTTCTGAGTGGTAGTATTTTTCATTTCAATTTTTAAAACATTTGGATTAATAGCTCTTGAAACTGTAAAAAGAAGGATTTTGCTATGTAAAGGACTGAGCTAAAAAATAGCAGTTCTAATCCATGCAATAATTTTTTTTTTTATTAATTAAATCAATTTTCTGATTTACTGCATAATGCAAAAAAAAATTTCTGTTTCCATCCAGACTGTCTATGGGTAAAAGCATTTTCGTGAATTTTAAATTAAGTATTTCTTTTAGAATGACATCCACAATAGGCAAATAATGTTCGGATTTATACTCCTGTCATGCAATAATTTCTTTTTTATTAATTAAATCAGGTTTTGAATTAACATACAATACACTTTTTCCACTTCAAATTACCTTCATAGTCTATATGTTGCAAATTGTTCCCAATTTGTAACAACTCATAAAAATTGAATCCTGCTATTTTTTGAATTTTTTGTGTTTTAAACATTTTTATATTTTAATTCAGGGTGCATGCCTACAATTGATATTTCAGAGAATATGCCTAAAATTAATGGAAAAACTGTTATAAAATAGAATATAGATTGTTTTTCTGAAGATTTGTGATGATGGTGTTCTAGCTGTATTTTTATATTGGACTATTTCCATCATCTAATATGTGTGTTGAATGTCTTTAGAAAAGTTTGATTTTATTTAAATATTCCAAATGCATTCAACTGTTAGTAATATCACAGCAAACAGGTTAGTATATGCACAATGTTTTGAGAAGTATTTTTCTCCTCTCTTCTTCAGATGTTGCTGGCCTGACCAGTGACAGTACTAGCATGGGATTGATTCCTGATTATTGAATTTTAAGGTAATGCTCTAACCAACTGGTTCAGTTGGTTAGAGAGTTCTTAAAATTCAATAATCAAGAATCTAAGGACCCAGGTTCGAATCCATGCTCAGTTGGTTAGAGCATTATCTTAAAATTCAATAATCAAGAATATAAGGACCCATGTTCAAATCCCATGCTAGTACTGTCACTGGTCAGGCCAGCAACATCTGAAGAAGAGGAGAGAAAAATACCTCTCAAAACATTGTGCATATACTAACCTGTTTGCTGTAATATTACTAACAATTAGTGCATCTACTAAACTGTTTGCTGTGATATTACTAACAGTTGGTGCATATACTAACCTGTTTGCTGTGATATTACTAACAGTTGAATGCATTTGGAATATTTAAATAAAATTAAACTTTTCTAAAGACTTTCAACACACATATTAGATGATGGAAATAGTCCAATATAAAAATACAGCTAGAATATAGATTGGTTTACATATATATAAAATATGCTTTTACACACATATATATATATACACACACATTTTATGTATTTATTTCATGCAAGCATCCAACATAGTTATCATATATTGGAGCAAAATATTAAATATTATGCATTTAGTTATCAAACTTTTATTACACTTAATATTGAAAATTAAAATGCAAAAGACTATGGATTTACAAATGATTACATCTTCATCAGCAGTAATAATAAAAAATTTCATCATAAAATTCATAATTTCAGTAATTAATTGGAAATGGAATAGATAGATAGATAGATAGATAGATAGATAGATAGATAGATAGATAGATAGATAGATAGATAGATAGATAGATAGATAGATAGATAGATAGATAGATAGATAGATAGGTAGGTAGGTAGGTAGGTAGGTAGGTAGGTAGGTAGGTAGGTAGGTAGGTAGGTAGGTAGGTAGGTAGGTAGGTAGGTAGATAGATAGATAGATAGATAGATAGATAGATAGATAGATAGATAGATAGATAGATAGATAGATAGATAGATAGATAGATAGATAGATAGATAGATAGATATAGATAGATAGATAGATAGATAGATAGATAGATAGATAGATAGATAGATAGATAGATAGATAGATAGATAGATAGATAGATAGATAGATAGATAGATAGATAGATAGATAGATAGATAGATAGATAGATAGATAGATAGATAGATAGATAGATAGATAGATAGATAGATAGATAGATAGATAGATAGATAGATAGATAGATAGATAGATAGATAGATAGATAGATAGATAGATAGATAGATAGATAGATAGATAGATAGATAGATAGATAGATAGATAGATAGATAGATAGATAGATAGATAGATAGATAGATAGACAGACAGACAGACAGACAGACAGACAGACAGACAGACAGACAGACAGACAGACAGACAGACAGACAGACAGACAGACAGACAGACAGACAGACAGACAGACAGACAGACAGACAGACAGACAGACAGACAGACAGACAGACAGACAGACAGACAGACAGACAGACAGACAGACAGACAGACAGACAGACAGACAGACAGACAGACAGACAGACAGACAGACAGACAGACAGACAGACAGACAGACAGACAGACAGACAGACAGACAGACAGACAGACAGACAGACAGACAGAGACAGACAGACAGACAGACAGACAGACAGACAGACAGACAGACAGACAGACAGACAGACAGACAGACAGACAGACAGACAGATAGATAGATAGATAGTCAATCAGTCATGTAGATAGATAGATAAACATACATATAGATAGATTATAAGATAAGTAAATAGAATGTGGATAGTGATAGTTATAGACAGACAGATAGATTGACAAAATGGTCTTTAAGTAGCTTATTGCAAAGCAAAATTCTCCCCACCAGAGCTGTCATTAATAAAGAGTGATGAAGGAGAAGACATTTATTAGGCTTATTAATCACTAGAAGGTGAGAGTTAAGATGGATTTTCATTTTTATTTTATTCTCTATGTAAAAGCATTTAAATCGAATAGATAAATGGATTTGATATGACAGTTATTTTAAAGAAAACTTCTAAGTCTTTATCTGGCTTACATTTGAATCCTGAGACTTGTGAATACGACAAGCAGATGCTCTATCACTATATATATATATATAGAAAGAGAAAGAAACAGATTAAAGCAAAAAAAAGTTTTAATAGTGTTATTTTCTTAATCCATATTGTTATAAAAGTATATTTTTTATTTTTATTTTAGAAATTTGAAGAGTAATAATGGCTGAATGCAATCAAATCATTGTTCATATCTTTGAAACAGACTTACTGGATGTAATTGATTTTCAGGTAAAATTATTTTTAAATTATTATTACAAAAATTTCGTAATATAAAAGCTATAAATGTAACAAACTTATAATAAACATCTTGAACTTAGGTGCTGAAATTTTATGCGTTAGTTTATACATTTCTTAGGCATTATGTATTAATGAAAGAAAGACTTCTCACCAGATCTATTCCTATTGAGCTAATTTCTAAAAGTAACAGCTGCTTATTTACTAAAACCTATTTTTTGGATGAAGTCAGAACTAAGAGTGTAAAATAATTCGTAACAATCACTGGAAGAGTACTGATGACTGCTTTGATACAGCTTGAAAATCATTTGAGGATTGAGTCACTCATAATGGTGTAAGAGTAAAGTCTGTACAGCTTATAAACTTCAATAATTATCATTTTTAATGTTTATTGTAAGTTGTTTTCATTTGTATATTTTACATGTTTATTATTCATAACGATACAAAAACATTTGAGATATTTTACATTTATATATATTTAGGAGGTTCAAATATACTTTATAAATTTTTTTTAGCAAGTATTTATTCAGAAGTGCTACCTTTTAGTGAATAAATTAATGATTATTAATCATTCTTTATATTTACATCCAGATAAACATCTAACATTAATTGATAAATAAGTGTCTAACTATTCTTAGCCAGATAATAAAATATGAAACCTTTTCAAATTATCACCAGAGCATTGACAAGTATTACCTTCTTTCTGATTATTTTTGTGGAGGTTTTTGGAGATGCCTATGCTCAGCAGTGGGCTGTTTAAATGCTGTTTTGCCTCATCCACATACATGTACAGTATAATTATATGTGTCCAAACTAGTTGAATAAGATGTAATGACCATTAAAAAAAGATAAATATTAAGACTGGATTTTTTAATAAAAAAAAAACTATGATTTTGAATTTATTTAACACAAGATTTAAAAATAATAGTTTGACTAGAGATTATGGATTTATTTTCAATGCATTTTTGGAATTTCTAATTGAAATATAGCTGGAAACCATTAATATTGGTTATGCAGTGTTTTATTTTTTTGGATTAAGTTCTAGAAACATCAAATAATTGTAACAGATTTTAACTTGTGTTTGATTTTAAATGATAAAAATACTATAATATATCAATCTACAATGGATCAAGATTTAAGCAATTGATATTTTTGACAATATTAAAATGTTGCTATTTATTGTTTGCTACTGATTCTCATCGAATTCTTAATACATATTATTATAGCAATGACTGTTCAAAATGTTTTACAAAGTAATTAGGCTTACATCAATAAGATATATATATATATTGTATGCAGTTACAAATATATTAAAAATAAATCAGCTTCAAACTGGTAATCAATATCTTTTTTTTTAAAAAAATACATTTATTTATTTAATTTTAACATATAATTTGTTAGTAATAACACACAAATAGACAACAAAAATTAGTAATTATACAATGTTTTGAATAGTATTATTCTCCACTCTTTTTCAAATTTTGACCTTTGACAGAGTAGCTTAGTTGGTTACTAAAGGTACAAGTTCGACTCCTGTGTGAATACTGTCCCTGGTCAGGCCAGTAACACCTGAAGAAGAATAGAGAATAATACTACTAAAAACGCCATGTAAATGTTGTCTATATAGGTCTGTTATTACTAACAAATTGTTTTAGCACATAATATTTTTAAAACTAAGTTATGTTATTTAAAAGAAAGTTTTTTTTATATTATTTTTACAATATAAATAATACATTATGTATATTAAGAATTATAGGTATGAGTATAATTACCATTTAGTCAAAAACATGCTCAACATATTATGTTGATGTATTTAACATTTTTATTTTAAAGTATTATATAAGCTTTTCTTAGCATACATGTTATATGTTTTATTTATATTGAATTACATTTTTCCGAGCAAAGTTTAAAAATATTGGAATTATATTATTTTTTGTATATATACATTTAAATTATATAAAAATATATAACTCAAAAACAGGAACAAAAATGAAAATATTAAATCTTATTCTGAAAAATTAAATTTTTTAAAATATTATATTTGGTAACAAAATAAATAAAGTTAATTTCTTTTTCATCCCCCCTCCCAATTTTATTACTAAGATAAAGAATTTCACACTAACATTGATATATATTGTACCAGTCAAAACATGTTTATCCATTTGACATGAGCTGGAACTCACAAAATGTACTTCGAACCCAGTCCAGCCTGAGATTTAGGTCAGGGACCAGCCTGGATTCGAACCCACTCTCTAAGCCCCAGATCAAACACCTAATGAATAACATAATAGTGATGGCTCATGAGAATTAATTTTAATCCGTCCCACTAGCAAAGCGTAAAAGACAATGAGACATTTATTAACTATGACTAAACTAAAATATATATAAGCATGGCTGTACTTTTGGAAGTGGAGAAAAGAGGAAATGCGAACTACTCAGACAGGTTGGATAATAAAAATTAGTTTAATATAGTGACAAATTGTTTACATACATTTATAAATTAATTGCAAGCATTAGTATGTGCATAAATGAGCAAGCAGTAGATGATTACTTAGTGTCATTCATGCTATTATTTCTCATATGCTCTTTATTAGTTAAATAATATATTATAAATAAGCACACATCTTTGGTGTGTCCAATATTAAGATGCCAATCAATTATTAGAAAGAATTTACATAGAATTGCTATTAACGCTTTCATATATGGTTCTGAAACATGGTGACTAACATTTCGGGGAGCATTCCGAGATTCATTACAGATATAATACAACTATTTTCATGGCCATTATGGTCGTGAAAATAAATAAAATACATTTGAAAACATATTTGATTATATGACAAAATAGTTAATGAAACTTCTTTTAATTAGTGCTGGTAAGAAGAACGCTTTATTTTCCCCAAGGCATATAGATACTCTTAAATACAGAAATAAGTTGCGATGGTGGGATTGTATAAGACTGAAATAAATTTAATTAATAAAACTCGATGTAGTTGGCATTTATATATATTTTGAGCAGAGGGTGATTTTAATGTTAGAGCATTAAAACTGGGTCATGAAGTAAAAAAAAATAATAATACAAAGAAGTTTGTCGTGCTGACATAATAACCAAGAAATAACAGGAAATGTCATGCGTCTGGATGAAATGAAGTGGATAGGCATGCCGTGGACATCACCGATGTGCGGGTCCTTTTTTAATGAAGAAAGTGGATAGGCATAGCATGTGCCAGACTTAGGGAATCACCACCAGAGGCCTTTTTATATGAAGAAAATGGATAGGCATAGTATGTGCCAGACTTAGGGAATCACCACCAGAGGCCTTTTTATACGACATAAATGGTTCTGGGAAGGTCAACTATCCTCCAAACAAGGCTTGAGAAATAAATATATGGATTCAAACTTGGCACAACCCCCAGATTAGAAGATTAGAAGCATGTAATATATATAGATATGAAAATAGGTGAAATGTCAGTAACGCAGCAATGATAAATGTCCTAATGACATTGTATAAGTTTTACTGCTTTAAAATAAATAACCCTAGTTTGAATACCATAATTTAGACAAATAATATGTTATGCAGTTTTATATATATATATATATAGATAGATAGATAGATAGATAGATAGATAGATAGATAGATAGAGAGAGAGAGAGAGAGAGAGAGAGAGATTTCCCTAATATGTTAAGATTTTATTTAGTAAAAGAAACATTAAGATTTACCCCCTTCCCTTTTCTACTATTTAAAATAATTCAATCCCACCTTCGTGGATTTTACAACAATTGAGAATATTTAGGCTTATGATATTTTAAGAGTATGGAAAAATAAAAGAAAGCTAGCAGTTATAGAAAACAACTAATAGGTCACCTTTTCAGAAATGAATAAAAAATATTTTGAAATTTCAAAGCATTAATTAGCCTAAGTTCTGGATTCACCCCGGGTAGAACCCAGATTTAAACAAATAACAAATTTTTACACTAAAACATAAACAAAATGTTGATTCGTAAAACAATATGGTGAGCATATTAATTTATCATACACTATATTTTATGGGGATGTTAATTCATGGAGGTTTACTTAAAAAAAAGAAAAGATTTTAGAAATTCAACTCATCAGATTGTTTGAGATTGGCATATTAATAATAAAAGCATAAATATAAAATCAAGTAATAAATAACTATAAATAAATGACCACACCAAAATTAAAGAATGTTAGAGCATATGAGATAGGATTAAATTTATAGAAATTATTTAAGAGCAATTTACATATTATGTTAGAAATAAAGTTAAATAATACATTAGGAGAAGTCTTGATAATAGAGTTTGAGATTAGTTAGACTAGCTTTACTTGCATCTTGAAAATTTACCTTGCATTATTTTAAGAGTCCATATTTTAAAGTCTGCTCATGCATGGCAATTGGTTCTTAAATAACAGCAAGTTTTTATTCAGCATTCCACAATTCTCCAGTTGGGCATTTACTTCATTCTATGGGAGCATGATCTAATGGCAGCAGAAGATGATCCTCATGGGTCAGAAAGGTGATGAGCTTTCTATGCTTACATTTCAAAACAATTTGGATTCAGCTAACTGTACAGTTCTCTCAATAGTAGCTAATCTCCATGTGATTTAAAATTCGGCCATTTTATACACTGCTCAGGTATTTCTGGAATGCTTTTAATTACTTAGTTTTAGCTCACAATCTAATCTCTGATCTTACAGAAATTTTACATTTCTTTGTCAATTTTTTTGAAAGATGCAATGTCAGATAATGTCCAAAAATAAATTCAAATCTATTTCCAGATTAGAAATAGATTTGACAAAAATGTTTATAACAAAAGAAAATCGTTAATCTTAATCCCCATTTTAAGTAAAAACTTTAATTAAAAATACCTTCCCCAAGTTAAAACAATAGTGTTTCCAACCTTTTAATTATTTTTGGACAATAAATGGTTGCATCTTCCATATTGGATTTTTAAAATACAGTTTAATAGGGGGAAAAAAAAAAGTTAAAAGAAAAAGTTGTATAAATGACATATAATAAAATATTTTAAAAAATCTATATTTTGTTAGTATTTTGCTCCTATATATATATATTTGAGCTGCACCTATGTACTTTAATAAAAAGAATTAATAATCATAAAAAAGAATTAATAATAATTTTAAAAAATGTTATTGAAATCTTAAAATTTTATAACTTAGGCGCATCTCAAATATATACATAAAAAATATATATATATGACAAAAGTAGCGGGATGGGATATAGGATTTGAGCACAGATTAGTAGGTGGAAACATGAAGCTCAATCTTAAGCAAAGATTGACTGCTTTAATATGTGAGTATGTTTATATATTACATTCACACATATAATTGTATGTTATACAGTAAATCAATGATTAATAAAATTTGTGAAAAATAAAAGGAAAATTTAGATTAATAGCATTTAGTCTGTGTTAATAGAACAAAAGAGAGACTAGAAAATTTAAGTAGCAGTGCAAAACTCATCCATTCGTTTTGAAATAGAATATGGCAGTTCTATTTTGGAAATATCAAATTTAGAATTTGGCCAAATGAGCAATTAAAATAAATTTTCTTTTAAAAGTTAAAAAGCATATCTTTAATTTTTTTGATTCTAATTTGGAATTATTACTGTGTATTAAGAAAAACGAGTGAATTGATTTTATTTCTTTTTAGTTTTACTTTTGGTTAATTATAGTGTTTATCATAAATAATTTTAAAGAAAACTAAGTCTTTAGAAAACAATGTCAGATTCAACATCAATAAAAATATTATAAATAGTGGAGGGAGAAGAGCATGTCTGATTTCCAGTTGATACGTTTTGGTTTTTGAATTATAACGATGAAAGGAATGGATTTTGATGGTTTATAAACTTATCAATGCCAAAAGCAGAATGAAGTATTAAGTTTTCATGTAATCTATATAACAGTGGATTTTCTGCAGTGACTAAATGCAAAGAGTTTTAACTACAATCGATCCTGGTAAATATAATTAGACGACAGTTTATTGTTAGGCATAATTATTCTGTAAACTTAAACAATTCCTTGAGGTCCAAATAACTCAAATCATATTATTTCTTAAAGTCCAAATAACTCAAATCATGTTAATCCTTGAGGTCCAAATAACTCAAATTATGTTATTACTATTTTCATAAATGAAAACCTTCTCCAATTCGTTACCCATCCAATAAAAATTTCAGATGTAATTTTTAGAAAAAATTACATTTTAGGGAGGAGGGGATTCTAATGTTTGCTCTTTAAAAAAAAAACCGTTTTTTTTTAATGTCTACATAACAAAAATAAACATAAAATGAAGACAAACAATTATATCTGCATTTTGTTTGTTTTTTTAAAATAAGATATAGCTACATTTTATAAATTAATAGTATTATTGCATTTAGGTCTTGGAAAAAGATTTACATTACATGATTTTCTTTTATTTTTTTTCTCCCAATTTATTATTATTAAAACTAATATATGGTGATTTTTGTCTTGCTTAGTCAGTCAGAAATATATATATATTACAGAAATAATATTCATTTAATTATGATCATCATATTATTACGAATATGTAAAGTGTATCCACCTGAATATTTATCAAATATTAGAATAGCATTTATTTTAATAAATGATTCGTTTCACTCAATGATCTTTATATCGGGAATCTAATATAATAACAATTATATAAATGTGTATTTTAATTTTGAATAACTGAATCCACATCTTGAGCTGAAGATATTATGAATATAAATCAGAATTGAAAATAACTCACACCTTAAATTCAATATTCATGAATTTAAAGGTCACTGATTCATTTCTCATGCTATAATTGTCACAAGCCAACAAAACTTGAAAAAGAGAGGAGAATAATATTTCTCAAAATATTGTAATGCATATATTAACTTGTGTGTTATTATTCACTGTTGAATGTATTTGGAAAATTTAAATAAAGTTTGAATTTTTCTATAAAAACATTTAACAGTCAAAATTGAATGATAAAAATAATCTAACATATAATTACTGTTCATTTAAGTATTTGTGTGTGTCTATATATCCTCACACAAATAAGATTATTCTATAGCTCATTGCAGTTTAAAGAAATCTAACTTTCTGCAATTTCAACTGTGATACTATTCTTCCCAGATAAACGAATTATATATTTGAATAGAAATTATCATTACTCTAAATAAACACTTTAAGCTTTAATTAAAGATTAACATATCTATTATTATTAAACACAACAATGTGAAATAATTAATTCGAGTCCATTCCTCTTTTTTTTTTAAATGTGAAATATCTTAATATACTTATAAATGTTCATTTCACTACTGCTTGTGATTAAATAGATATGATGAAATGCATTTACAAATATATCCTATAACTTCTGTAATATTTAGTTTGGAACACTGAAATAAATTACAAAAAAGAGAAAATGATTGCCTTTCTTTTAAATTTTATTCACTTCAAACTCTATGACCTTGTCTATTAATTAATTAATTGCATTCATTTAAAATTATTTTTTTATATGTGAATATTTAATTAGTATTATTTTGCATGTGTAATTGCATAACTTAAAGTGTATAAAGATTTCTTAAAAAAATAATTATTCAAAACAATTTTAAAAATCTAAATAAGCAAGATATTTTTAAAAGAAAAGTTTACTTTCTGACAACTGAATAATTTTCTTCTGGTCATTATCCTAGATATAATATGTATGACACTTATTAATTATAATTAATCGCAAAAAATTACCTTTTCATTTTTTAAAATTTCATAATGTGGAAGAAAATAATTTTAATAAGTTACCCATAAAATTAATAAAAAGTTGTAAAAAAGAAAAACTGTATATTATCTTTCCAATATATTATCTGTACTAACAGCCAATTTATCTGTAAATATAAAACCTAGAATGAAATGAACTAACGAGAAATAGCAAAGATGATAGACTCAATCTTTTTTTGGTTAGGAAACAACATACCCATACATTTGTATGTATGTGTAAGCTATAAAAATTATATAGGTTTGCATGGTTTAGTGCAGTAATAGAATATCAAATTCTAGAGCTCAAGATTCCCGGATCGCTGCTCCATTCTATGACTTCCGGAGCTTAAAACATATGCAATTAAGCATTTGATTATTTAATAAAAAAACTAAGTTCTTTGATTTTTATTTTAAAAGATTTAAAGCACCATTTTCAAATTTTAATACTTGATTTAAATGATTAACAAATGCAAAAATAAATATTTTCTCTTTTTTTATATATAGCATTCCACTGTTAATATTTTAACCAGAAATTAAATTAGTTCTGAAAGATCTGATAAAACTTTACAGCCATCCAAATATAAAGACCCTATCTCTAATTTAATTATCCCATTCAAGTCAATGATATTTCAGACTTTAAATGAAAGTCAATCTACTTTATATATATATAAAGCTGTGTCAACAACTTTATATTTTCATCATCATCACTATCACTTTCAACTATTATTAATGCTCTGCAAAATAAACATTTCTCCAAGTTTAATCCCATTTCTCTGATACATAACTTCTCCACATCACAGTATCAAACTTCTTTATTTTTTCATCACATCCATTTCACATGCAATCCCCTTCTAGGCCTTTTACAATATGTTGATATTCAGTTTAAGACTTCAACTGTCCATTTGTTGACATCTCTTATAGCAATATATCAAGTCAAGCTTCATTTTCTTTTAATGATTCCATTAATCTCTGTTTGCCTCTCACCTAACTATTTTGCCTTCACATTTTGTTATTCTCAATATTCATCTCTCCTTACTTCATTGAATTGTTTAAAGTCTCTTATTATTCTTTTGTTAAGTGTTCAAATCTCTACACATAAGTAAAAACTGGTAAGACATTTTTTTAAAAAACCTTCCTTTTCAAATACATAGATGTACTTCTTTTCATATTAAATTCTTTATACCAAAAGCACTCCATTTTAGTTTTATTCTGCAATTAATATAATCCATTATCTTTCCATCTGTATCAGTAATCTGTCCATGGCATTTGAAATTGTTAATTTCTTCTAATTCATGATTATCATCTTTTTTATATTTTTGGATTTATTGTTAGTTTTCTTTTTTTACTATAACTCTTACAAATATGTCCCAAAGCTCAGAAGTATTACTTGGAAAAGCAGTGCATCATCTGCAAATTCTAGATGACTTAAGTAATCTCCATTTACTTTTTTCTTAATTTGTCATTTTAATTCATTAAATACTTTGTGTAAAACTGCTGTAAAAAGTTTTGGAAATATGAAATCACCTTGATGTACAACCTCATCAATGATAATTTTCTTAGTATCACCAATGTTTATCTAATCAGTGCTGTTGCATTTTGATAAATATTTTTCAGAATATGACAAAATCCTGGGTCTATATTCTGATTATTAATCACAATGGAAATACTTATAGAATTAAATATCTTTCTTAATATAAAAATCCATAGCATTTTGACAATTTATATTCATTAGACCTTTTTATAACTTCTCTCAATACTTGGGTGTGATATGCAAAAACTACCTTTAAATTCAAGCATGATCTTTTTTTATTGGTTTTAATCTAAAGTTTGGTGTAGAAAAATTATAATAATCTTGATAAAGATTTTGAACAAACTGATAGGAGTGTAATTTCTAATATCTTCTTTATCATTTTTCTTAAATATCAATAATATTATTACTCTCGTACAATCATCTGTTTCATTTTTATTATGTTATATATAATTTTGGTAATAATTTTTATAATTTTTATCTGCCTTTTTAAAGATGTCAATAATTTATCATTTCTGCTTTTCTCTTATTCATTGCATATCTCACCTCTTTATTTAAAATGCTTGAAAATTCAAAAGAGTTAGTAATTGTAGTGGATAATTTGTTTTTTGTTTTTTAATGACTATACAATTCTTTGTAGAACTCTTTCATACATTTAATGATGTCATGTCTCTTTCTAGTAAAAGTTTCATCATTTCTTTTTATTGTAAAAAAAAATAACTTTCCTTGTAATACCAATATTGTTATTTTATATTTTTGAGACTATTTTTGCTTGTATAGGATTCCTTAGCATCATTATTAATTCTTTTTCATAACACTTTATATAACTGTAGATATTCATTTTTTTTTAATAAAATGCTTTTAAATACTTTTATATTCCTTTTTTTCTTATTACTATACTTTTTCTCAGTTGTAAATTTACTGGTGAGTTGCTACTTTTTGTGCCAACTATTTTTCTTGTTCATTTTAATAGTTATTTTCTTATTAACATTAATAGCTGAAATACACAGGCTTATATATACCTGCGTCTATATATGTAATAGACAGGGTATGAGCACAGACTTTCACATGACCCACCACTCTCCACACTATCTCATAACACTGATACACCTGAACACACATATGTTGAAAAGATAAATAATCACCAATATACGTATTTCATGCTAAACCAGCAATCATCAGTTGGTCCAGATTACCATCTCTACACATATATGCTACAAGTGCTCAGATATATATTAAGATAGCAAATTCTCCTACTTTAATGGACAGGCTTCAATCTACTCCACACTCCAACTCTTCAACCGTCCATCCAATTGAAAATCTGATGATGGAACGCTCAAAGGCCACCCTGAGGCCGAGATTATTGTCACACCCATGTTGACCTAAAGTCAATCTGACCCCTCATGTACAAGACATAATCCATTAAATACATATACAAGGGATAGGCAGACATCTCTAATATGTAATAGCTGAAATACACAGGCTTATATGTACCTGCGTCTATATATGTAATAGACAGGGTATGAGCACAGACTTTCACATGACCCACCACTCTCCACACTATATCATAACACTGATACACCTGAACACACATATGTTGAAAAGATAAATAATCAACAATATACGTATTTCATGCTAAACCAGCAATCATCAGTTGGTCCAGATTACCATCTCTACACATATATGCTACAAGTGCTCAGATATATATTAAGATAGCAAATTCTCCTACTTTAATGGACAGGCTTCAATCTACTCCACACTCCAACTCTTCAACCGTCCATCCAATTGAAAATCTGATGATGGAACGCTCAAAGGCCACCCTGAGGCCGAGATTATTGTCACACCCATGTTGACCTAAAGTCAATCTGACCCCTCATGTACAAGACATAATCCATTAAATACATATACAAGGGATAGGCAGACATCTCTAATATGTAATAGCTGAAATACACAGGCTTATATATACCTGCGTCTATATATGTAATAGACAGGGTATGAGCACAGACTTTCACATGACCCACCACTCTCCACACTATCTCATAACACTGATACACTTGAACACAATATGTTGAAAAGATAAATAATCACCAATATACGTATTTCATGCTAAACCAGCAATCATCAGTTGGTCCAGATTACCATCTCTACACATATATGCTACAAGTGCTCAGATATATATTAAGATAGCAAATTCTCCTACTTTAATGGACAGGCTTCAATCTACTCCACACTCCAACTCTTCAACCGTCCATCCAATTGAAAATCTGATGATGGAACGCTCAAAGGCCACCCTGAGGCCGAGATTATTGTCACACCCATGTTGACCTAAAGTCAATCTGACCCCTCATGTACAAGACATAATCCATTAAATACATATACAAGGGATAGGCAGACATCTCTAATATGTAATAGCTGAAATACACAGGCTTATATATACCTGCGTCTATATATATAATATATATATAATATGAGATAGTGTGGAGAGTGGTGGGTCATGTGAAAGTCTGTGCTCATACCCTGTCTATTACATATATAGACGCAGGTATATATAAGCCTGTGTATTTCAGCTATTACATATTAGAGATGTCTGCCTATCCCTTGTATATGTATTTAATGGATTATGTCCTGTACATGAGGGGTCAGATTGACTTTAGGTCAACATGGGTGTGACAATAATCTCGGCCTCAGGGTGGCCTTTGAGCGTTCCATCATCAGATTTTCAATTGGATGGACGGTTGAAGAGTTGGAGTGTGGAGTAGATTGAAGCCTGTCCATTAAAGTAGGAGAATTTGCTATCTTAATATATATCTGAGCACTTGTAGCATATATGTGTAGAGATGGTAATCTGGACCAACTGATGATTGCTGGTTTAGCATGAAATACGTATATTGGTGATTATTTATCTTTTCAACATATGTGTGTTCAGGTGTATCAGTGTTATGAGATAGTGTGGAGAGTGGTGGGTCATGTGAAAGTCTGTGCTCATACCCTGTCTATTATTAACATTAATTAAATTTGAGTCATCTCCAAAATGTATAAATATTTTAAAAATGATTCACAAGTTCTATTTTAACATTTCTAATCTTGGCTAAGGAAAAGATTTATTCTGTATCTTTATTTATTAACAATAGCTGAGTGCTCTTTCGGCTAGAGAAGCTAGATTCATAAGACTCATATGGTGGCTGGTATGCCACAATATTTATAGGTAAAATTCTAATTATTTAAATTAGTTATTTATGTATTCCATTTGTTTGAGAATTGGATGTAATTCTCTTTTTTGTTAATGGCATTGTTGCTGCTTGCAATAAACAATGCTTCATTCACTTTTCATTTTCTCTCATTTCACTCCATGCAAATAATTTTAACATTTATTGGATCAAAAATATAGCTGAATTTCTGTTTGTGCTCCCAAAAACCAGATTTATATTCAGTGTTGTTTTTAGTTTGACAAGTATTTATATTGGGAGATTCTAGTGGCTATATTTGCCCTAGACTCACTCTAATATACAGATTTGCAAGTGGCATTGCTGCACTTGATTTTATATACAATCTAAGGTATTTGATTAGGCAGTATTTTATCTTTGGTATTGTTTAGTAATTGATTCAGGCTAGGGGTATTTTAAAAATTATATTATATATGGTAGCACAGATCATTTTTATTTTATATGAGAGTTTGAAATATATGATGTGATTATCCATGATTTGCTCTTTTTGTAAAGTTGTATTGCTGATTTATTTTTTTTATAAAATTTTAGATCATTTTTTTTGTAGAGACTACTATATTCTATTTTACAGAAGTCATTTATATATATCTCTGTGTTTGCTTTTTGATCAGTTTTATATTTGCAAAGTCAGGTATTTTTTTAAAGAAGTCTTTTATTAATGAATTTATATGTCATAGGGGTGAAAGAGTGTAGTAGAATTGTACCTAAATTTTGAGCAGCTTAATAATCATTTTAAAATTCAGTTGGTTCTTGTTTCATTGGATGTATAAATCTAGAAGTTTCAAATCTTTGGAGAGGTTTTCTTGTTCAATTGTTCATTTAAGGACATTTTTTTGATCTAATACTTTGTGTTGTTTTGTAATGCATTCAGCAGGAACAGACTCATTAAAGTTTTTCTAAAGGTTAGATATATCAACTTTTAATACTGTATTTTTTAATAGTCCTTTCTAGTTTTGCATTAATACTTATCTTATATATCACTAATTAATTATCACTTCCTCTGTTAAATATTAAGAATATTGCAGTCTTGAAATACATATTTTCTATTAGACAAAATGTAATCTAATTCTGCTGATTTATTTGGATGTTTCTATTTCCATTTCTATTTAGTATTTTTTTTTTTTTTTAATTATAATATACAATTTTTTTTTCTTCAATTTCTTCAAGTCCATGTTCCTTCTCATTTCTGTCACCCTAGCTAAATCTTTTCACATTTCAATCATTTTTTTAAATTTTAGTACTTGGTAAGTCTGAAATATTGTTTGGTATGCTTAAGAGTATTTTGTACATCCATTTGAAATCCTTTACTTCTCTATCATAGTGAGAACTTGTTGGAACATAAATCTAAATTATCTTCAAATGGTATCTTCCATTAAGTTGAATAACTAATCTTGCCTCTCTGTCTAATATATCATCAATCATAACATTGTTGTTCTTCAACTTTTTCATTTATAATGAATCACATTGTATTTGTTTTAAATATGTGTGCCTTTATATTAAAATGCTTATCCACTTTTTAAATCAGTTGTCCTATTTAAGATTAGCCATTTCATCTTCAATTGTATGTAGCTAAATAAAAAATTCCCAACCATTTTCTTGGCTGACGATTTTATAAGCAGCTGTAAATAAGAGTCATAATTTGTTTTTGTCTGTCATGATCATAAATATATAATTTTAAAAAATCATTCACACAGACATTTATCCTATCTTCAAGAAATCTCAATTGATGCTTCAGTTAAAAACATTAGATAAATAAGAAAGACCATGATGTGTTTTGGTTTTAAAGTCAAAAGTAAAAAGTAAGGAATTTACCATGCTGGCAATGTGTGTTGATAAGCAACCTATCCATGTTGATCTACCATAAAAATAATCACATAATAATAACAGCTACAATGACAAAAATGTATGAAATGAATATTTCAAATTTGTTTTGTTCAGATCCTTTACCTCAAAAAAGAATTAAAAAATCTTTTATTTAATAGCAAGATTGTTTCTGTATATTGTACTAATAGTTATATTCTTACTGTACATATCTTTGTCTTTCTTATAAAATAGTTTTACAAAGACAGTTTTGTATGATTTATTATTTTATTGGTATTTCCATCCATTATTCAGTTATACTCAGCGAAGATCACTAAGTAATAAATAACTAATTTACTTACAAAATTGTATAGATAATCAAGCATATCATCCTGTTTTCAAAACATTAGACTCAATAGTTACATTAATCATCTGCTCTTCAGTGATGGAAAGCAGTAGTTAGAAACTCATCTGAAATTCAGATTGATGCTGATTATTCATTTTTACATAAATTATTCTAGAGTAGAGTAGTAATAGTGGCTTACACTATGTTAATAATAATAATAATATCAAGTTTTCCAATTATTTTGTCCAACTTTTATAATTTTATATACATATTAGTCATAAACTCAAGGCTACATTGAATTACACAAATATACTTAATGTAAGTTGATTAGCCAAAATTTTGACTATAATTAATCATCTTACTTTATGTTAAAAAATAAAAATTATTCAAATAATGTTCATAATATGCTTAAACAAAATTGAACCAAGTTTAAGTATCAGTGTAAAGCCAGTTTCAGTTTTATCTTCAGACATTGTATTCATCATAACAATAAGTATCTTGAATAAACATTGCTATAATAGTTTTTTGTTAAGGACTGATTGGAAAACAATGGTCAGTTTTTTTCTTGATCACTTGTAATTTTTGACAAAAAAAAACTGACTCATAAAACCTACTAATTTAATATACTTATTTGCATATAAATATTAGGTAATTAGCTCTTCATTTACACTTATATCTTATGAAAAATATCTCAAATTATTTTGGACATCTCTTTTTGTCAGTCTATTGAAAATTATATAAGTTTGCATAATATTAGTTCTCTAATCTGTTTACAAAGTACATATAAATATGTATACTAATAATCCATTAGCATGAGAGAATGGACAAATAATTTTATGATTAATTATGTTGTATATATGTATGTAAATAAATAAACATACCAATATAGGTTATAATAGCAAAATGGTTGTATTCTAAATTGATAATCATCATGAAACTGATCATACCAGGCCATTCTATAGTCCAGACAAAATAATTAAGGGCACCAAATAGGTTCCTGACCACTAGAACATATTGTTTTATTTTGAGTTGAAATTTTATAAATTTATATAAATACAAAATTTAGCACAAACTTTTAATCTTATTAAAAAGACTATTATTTAGTAGATAGTTTGAATTCAAAACCTTAACTTTTGAAATTTCTGTTTATTAACTCAGACAGTAATATAAATGTAAATGAGAAAATTTTTCACTTAGCTAGAAGTAAATGAAGTCAGAAGTGTTGGGACATAATTAATATTTCTAAAGATCTTGGTAGCCTGTTAGTGTTACTTACCACAGTAAACTCATCTATTTTTTTTACCTACTACCCAATAATTCTGCCAGCACTGATTTTTTTTTCTTTTATCATATCCCATTTTAATAAAAGTTATCTTATTTTTGTATATTTCCATTCCTACCATAAAGAATTAAATTTTTAAAAAAATTATTTTGTTTTACCTTCTTTGTTTATATTTTTAAAAATGTTTTTTTTATTTTCTACATAATCTTCCAATGAACGATTCAGTGTAAACACTGTATTGTGAATTACAAATGTTCAAATAGTGAATTCTGATAATATCATAGCTAATAATAGTAGAGTATCTTTCATTATCAGAAAACAAAAAATAGTATACTAAACTGATGGTGATGAGAGTATAATTGGCATAATTTCTTGATTTCATCGTACTATTAGTTTTACTTTTGCTATTATTTGATTTAATTGCCAATGATTTAGCAGAAACGGGTCTATTAACGTCAAACAGTCTTTTGGAAAGTTGCTTTGTTATCAAGCTGTAATGATATAGTATACAAATGTTTTCCATATAATCCTTAATAAAAAATATTATACCATTTTAAGTATTATTTTTTGAAATCATTTTATTGTATTTTTTTTTTTTTATAATTTTAATTTTAAAAATAATCAGATTTGATTAATATATTTTTAGTCGCAGACTGATTTTTAAAGAACTGTTATAATCATATATATATATTATGAAATATTTTTAAATGCACATGTTATAATCGTTGAAATAGACATCACAAATAGAGTAATTATAGAATTAAATTAATCTCAATTGACAACGGAATTAGAAATTAAATCGTGCGCTGAGGATTGTTTTTTTTTTTTAAGCAACCTATATGTCAAGCGTTGTTAGCCGAGAGGTCATCGTAACTGCCTTGCAAGCAAATAGTTGGTTACAGACGGTTGTGGGTTCGCGTCTCGGTCGATGCTATGACATATGAAAAAAAAAAAGCAACCTATATTAATTATTATTGCTAAAAAAAACCCATTAGTTAATTATATATTCCAGACACTTAAAAAAAAGTATAAATAATTCTAAAAGTAATTAAACTAGGAGAGAACTAGAAGACTTTATGGACACTTACACCCCAGGGTATCCATGACCTTTAGGTCTCCAAGCACATGTAGAGAAGTAATTTATAGATCATACAGATATATACCTTTATTTTGTGTAAACCATTAGGTTACTTCTGTGTTAGTAATTTGTGCACAATCTTCGTTTATATATATTGATTAGCATACATGTACATAATTGTATTATCAGTGTGTTAAAAGACATATGCTATTGTTACTACTAAAATAAATGTTTGGAACTTGTCAAGTCAGTTTATTTCATTGTTATTTTTTTCAATATATGCTGACTAACCTAGAAATAAATCTCAACCATGTATTAAAGTTAATCCATTATGTGTAATACTGATACTGTTGCCATTCTGGATCAAGCTATATAATGCTGTAGGGAAAAATTTGATCTGTCCTTAAACAACATTTATGGTGAATAGCAAATGAGAAATTTTGATAAATTTTGATATGGATCTCATGCATCCAGATGCACCAAGAAAAATTTTAACACACACTAGTGTTAAAATACAAGGAATTTCGAAATATTTTTTTTGTTAGAAAAGCAACAACCTCTCGTTAATAAAACAGAGGAAAAAGAAAATTCTGGGAATAACATTTTGCTCTTAATGGATAGAAATATTATTCCAGAAAAGAGCACTTATTTTACAATAGCAAAATGACAAAATATAAGATGCAATATCTATAAAAGTAAAGTATACTTGAAAAAGGTTTGTCAGAAGGCAGTTCATGGTGACAAAATATCCAATTTTATCTGATGATAAAAGTAGGCAGTAAAATAAAAATAACCCACAAATAAAAAAAACTTTTGCAAAAGATACTTCGATCAATATATACTAACAGTATACCTATGTAAAACAGATCACAATGGAGATAAGTAGTGGTTCAGGCATATTTTTTATATAAAAATGAAATTGGGAATGTTGATCATCTAAATGTAAAGATCTGCCATAATTAAATTGAAAAAAACTATTCTTTGAGTTAATGATGTAAATGGAAAGTCAATATATATAGTTGGAAAGGTAGAAGTTAGCATTAGATTAGTTACTAAAGAGTTAGAAATAAATTTATAAATTGTAAAAGAGAAAATTCATTTGACATTAAGATAAGAATGTTACAGACCTTTAGAAATATAGATGATTGTGAAAAAGTGTACTTCTATAAAAAAGAAATAAATAAATCTGAGCAAGAAAATCATGTATTCTTTAAAAATATTGATTACAAAAAATTCAAAATATATATTTATAAATCCTGAAATATACGATATGTTCAAAAAGCAAAAGGAAAGGAAGAAATTCAACATTCAATTGTAATTGAAGTATTAAGAATAATGGGAAAATATGAATGGGCTGTACCATTGTTGTATTGCTAAATCAGATGATTTGTTATGCATTTGTGACCATTATCATATAATTATGGATAAAAATCTAGGTAAAAATGCATACCCACTACCAAATTTCAGGCAAGTGTTAGCATCAATGCAAAAATATATTTTTTAAAATTGGATATGGAAACATTTCACTAAATCTCAGTAGCTGAAGAATGAGAAAAAGTTGTAACAATTATAACTTACATGAGACTTCTTGAATACAATCAGCTACCTTTTGACATTAATACTGATCCATATGTTTACCAAGCAAAGATGCCTTATTCAAGGAATAGAAGAATTATATCTTATTATGATGATATATTGATTGTTGCAAATTTTAAGTCAAATCTCAAAATAAGAATAATGAGTATGTATATAACCAACAAAATAGTTTTGGGTTGAAAAATCTAAAAAGCTGAAGAAATAAAGTTTTGGGTCATAATTTATTAGGAAGAAGAGTATGCTTTACTCCTGAAAGAGTCAGATCAATTAAAAAACTTATCCCTATGATGATTAAGTAATTTCTAATTTTTTTAGGGTTATAAAAGTTATATAAAAGGAAAGGCCCACATAGCATTGCCACTGTAAATGGAAGTGAGTAAAAGAGCAAAAGAATGCTATTAAGCAGTCTAAAGTGCAACTAATGTCTGATTAATTATTAATACATTATAATAGCAATTTAGAAATTAGTCACCAAACAATTGAAAGCAAAAGATATTGATTTTAATTTTTATCCATGTCAAAAGCTGAAAGTAATTACATCCAGCTCAACAAAAAAACCTAGGAATTGTATGTAGAGTAAAGAAGTTTCATCAATATTTATAAGTGGGATATTTTAGGGTCATCACTGACATAAAACCTCTTAGGTTTCTTGTCAAAAAATAAACCTTTGCTGATATAAGACTATATATATTACATTGGCACAATGTATTATCAGCATATGATTTTGAACTAACTTATCAAAAGGAAAGTTCTACTCAGAATTCAGATGCTATGGTAGACCAGAATATCACAGGACTGATGCTGAAATTACTTATATATTTATGCTATACTTGCAGACATTAATCAGAAAATCAAAGTGAATGTTAACAAAGAATAATAAATTCTCATGAAATGGATTGTGAATGATGACCATTTCAAAGACTAAAAATTATTTTACTTTTCTTCCCGAAATAACCAAAAACAGCCGTGGAACCTTGAAAGACTATAATATATGGGAGACAAAGTATTTTTTACTCAATATAGACAGAATTTTTAAAACTAATACACGGGAGATATCCTAGTATCAGTCATGTTATTGTATTGAACTGAAGATACATATAATGCCTGAAAATATGAGAATATTGAAAAAAATATTAAAGGTTGTGAATTATGCCAAAGTAGAGCAAACCTCCAAAAAAAGCTTATATCATGTCTAAAACAGCCAGATCATGTCATGAATATCCTATAAGTGGTCTTTTTTTTAGTGATTATCAATGCATATTCTAAATAGGCTGAGTATAAGTAGTGAAAAACACAGGATCAATAGAAATGATTAAGAAGCTAAGAGAAACATTTGCTTATCATGGGTTTCCTGAAATAATGATGACAGATACAGGAACTTTTGTATCCAGATCTTTTGAAGAATTTATGAAAGGGAGAAGTATTAAACATATAAAAACATTTCCATATCACCTAGAATTTAATGGAGTGTCTGAAAAAGTAATTCAATATCCAAAACAGAATTTTAAAAATCAAATTATGTGAACATATATGAAACATTAAGCACAACCATCTTTACATTTAACACAATCTTCCACAATAGGCAAATCCTTGAATTATCGATGATAGCAAATTAAGGATAAAGTTAGCAATCTTATTTTCTCACAAAAACAGTAATCAAAATAACTCAGAAATTAATTTTAATAAAAATCAAAATATACAATAGAAAATAAAAATTAGGTTAGAAATAAAAGATAGCATTCATGAGATTCTATTTAACAGATAGTAAAGATTAAAATGGAAGATAATTATGTCTTAAGGAGATAGACAGATTATCTGAGACTAAACAGTAACACTAATACTATAAAAAAGATGAAAATGAAGATGCAGAAAAAGTGACTGATGCAGAAACTTCAAGATAATTTACAAAAAACTGTAAGATCAAAACAATTCAGTCAGACAGAAAGAAGACCACCAAAACACCTCCAAAATAGATATGGAATAAAGAAGAGATATATGCAATGTACACAATCAGATTTGGTGTAATATGTTTTTAATTACAAACTGAGTTATAACTATATGTAGCTTATTATTTTGTTGTAATTTAGAATACATATGTTTCTAATATACCACTTGTTGGTCCCCAACTGAATGTAGGGAAGCAACTTTCAGGTTGTACAGTTCTTTACTTTTATTTTATATACATTTTCTGGTTAATTTTGTATTAATTTGTCTACAATCTTTTTGTATAGTATTTTTAATATATTCAGATATGTGCTGTTTTAATATAAATTAACATGCACCCACAAAAATTTTAAAGAACAAGTGACTCACTTGTTTTTCAAGCTTATCTATATATAGACCAAACTTTGCTTACCATGTACTACTCAAGGCTCGAGTGTAATATATGCCTGATTTTTTTAAACAATGTTCAAATTATACAAACATAATTCAAATATTACAGGAGAGAATTTATCTCATTTTTAACCACCTGCAATTAATGAATAATAATTTAGAATCTAAATACATTGATGAATATTATATCTTTTTACAGCACAGTATTTATTGTAATATATTTGAAAGTAAATCAATCTTTGCACAGGTATTACACATTAATTGCGGATGGTTAAAAATGAGATAAATTCTTTTATAATATTTGAATTCTATTTGTATAATTTGAACAGCGTTTAAAAAAATCATATAATAGATTCAAGCCCTGAATAATGCATGGTAAGCAAATGTTGACTTATATATAAATAAGTTTAAAAGACAAGTGATTCACTTGTTCTTTAAAATCTTTGCTTACAGGTGAGTGCATGTCAATTTATATTAAAACAATGCACGTGTGAAGATTGGTTTACTTCTGAATATATTACAATAAATATTGTGCTGTATAAAAATAAATATTTATCAATTTATATGTATTTTTATATTTGTATATAGTTGTGTTATCAGTATATAATACATATCTTACTCTTATTATTAAAATAAATGTTTGAAGCTTGTCAAGTTCATTTAGGTTTCATCACCAATTCTTTTCCATGCTCTCATATTCCTGTGTAAGCCTGGCTAATCTGGAATAAACCCCAACTACTTACTAAAGGTACTCCATCAAAAAAAAAAAAAAACAACAAATTTTAAAGTTATTTATGTGAATTCAGTTATAAGACTATGAATATGTTTTCTCACTAACAGAATTGATATATGTTTTTCTGATTCATATATATTTTGTAAACTACCACCCACCTGCACTAAGCCTAACTAAGCAATTGTTAAACAATTGCTTACTCTTTTTCAAACGCACACACATATATATACCCTAAACACTGTGATCAGTAAGTTATGGGTTTTTTTTTTTTTGTTATAAAGAAAGATAAAGTTTCGAGTTAGACAATAAAAAAGTAAATACACCCACATATATATAGACAATATGAATATCGAAGAATATTATGAATCATCAACTAACCAACATTATGACGTGAACATAATTAAAATACACAAAATAATGACCTAATGTCAAACATGTTGCTAAGCAACCAGACTTGGAAACAAAAGATAATCCAAATAATTATTTATTTTAATAACATTACATTGATGTACAATTACGCAACAATAGAAAAATGCAGCAAGCATGAGAGAGTCAACATCTTGACAATTGTATTTTTTTTAACAAAGCAAGATGGACATATGTGTTTGATTTTGAGAACAAATTTCAATTGGATAAGAATAAACAGTAATTTACTTCATCGGTCAATACATCCATCAATATAAAACAAAACCTGAAATACCTCCAAGATGTAGAAGCAAACCAAATGATTTGAGCTAATTGTTAAAAAGAAACTTTAAATTTACGTTAAATCATCTCAAGAGAATAAGTAAATAACTGCTAATAATCAGCAAGGATAGTTTTTTTGTGCCATTTTCCCTATGCATAAAAACAACCCTAGAAAAAACTACACATACTAACTAGGGTACTGCAATATGGTCTGGCTAAAAGAGCTATGCTGTAGGAAGCCAAACACCAGTTCTTCAAGCCTATAGAAGCATTATGATGTGTGAGATAACTTTCTTTATTAAATATTATCTTCAGTGGATCTCCTGCATCTTCTTCAAAGAAAACAATCCAGACAGCACTAATGATCTACGATCCCAGAGTGAGTGCATGTCAATTAAACTTATGGATAGTACATTTCCCAAGATCTATCACCAGAAGGAATAGATTTTGAACATGATAGACAGTGCTTTCCAGGCTCAGAAATTGCCTTTTTTTAAAATTTTATTCAATTGATTTGTATTTTTAATTTATTTCTTATTTATCATCTTATTTTTACCTTTCTATATATTTTTTTTTCATTTCCACATTTAGAAGCTTATATTTCAGAAAACAGAAAAGTTTAGTGTAGAAGGGGAATGAGTTAGATTTCATAAACATTTTAGTGCATTAAATAAAATTTAGGTCTATGCAGTAGCTTGACATCACCCGACTAAAAGTAGAATAAGGTATGATCTTGATGTTGCTCCACATTAAAAGCATACAGTAGTGACAGAACAGTTTTCATTATTTGTTAAATGTTTTACTAACACTCATTATATATTCGTTTACTTCCTTTAGTAGATGGTCTCTCCTATCAATATTAGGGAATCCCATATACGTATAGAAGGGGGTACTCTCCTTCAAGAATGATGGTGATACTCATCATGAATCAGACAGCGAGCATTACTCTATAATATGACAGCATAAGATTAATTAGTAAGTCACATTCGTGATCTTATAAATTTACAAAGATTGCCAGGGTATGGATTTCTATCATGGGATTTAGGGATCAGGATATTTATCACATTTAACTTTTAACCATCCTTGACTCATATTATTATATATGTAAATATTGTTGAAGTAGCTTCATTATTTTATAAATGTTATTAAGTTGCTTCAATCCATTTGATCTTTATCTTGTTCCCATCATTGTGAATTCATACCTCTAAACATTTATGATAAATTCCAAAACACATATGCCTTTATTTATATGTATATTGATATTGGAAATATTCTTGGAAAAAAGTGCTGTAATCAATCCTCACTTATAGAGATGTAGTCATTGACCTGAGTAGGCCCATCCCTGAAGAGTCAAGTATGAATTCTTCCTGAGTTTGAATACCGAGGTATAATGGAACCAGATAGGGGTGAGATGATGATGAATTAGCCCAAATTATATCTAGATTTAATGTGAGAATATATAGCTAACCTATTGGAGGTGGATGTAATCATGAGTTAAATATTTCATAATGTCCATGCCAGCATCCTTCCTGAAAATCCTATGTCTGACTGTAATTAGATGAGTTCCCTCTTTTGTAATAACTACCAGTCCATTACATCTGGTTCTAACTTTAGGGAATTGAAACAAGGAGTTTAAAGAGATAGTTAGTCCCAGGACTTCTATCTACAAATTTTTTTTTTTTGTTTTGGAATGGTCATTCATTTTTAAATCGTAACAATTCATAACTACCATAGACTTACTCACATGAAGAAATAATATGTTCAACCATAAAGAGAATGTATAAATGAGACATTTTTTTTAGTTTAAATACACTCATTAAAAGAAAATGACATTAAAAGTGGTTAATGCATATATGGTGATGCAAACATCATGATAATCAGTCCAATAACTAAATGACTAATTGACTAATAAATCATGTTTAAAATAGGTGAGTCAGGCAAGTAAAATGCAGACTCAAATATAGATAATAAAATGCACACCATACACACACACAAAAGGGGAGGAAATCATGAATAAATGTGAAATAGCTTGGGGCAGCAAGGAACCCTATGGTATACTATCTTTACATATATAAGCAAATAAAAACTTTATAACCGGATACATAAAACAAGTGATGATAACAAGGAGCAGAAAAAAATTAATGAGAATGGATGAGAAAATTTCACAAGAAACTATAAATAGTAGTAGTAATGAGTTGGAATGCTCTACTTCTAAAAGTGGAGGAGAATCTGTATCTCAAACCCATGAGATACTTGCCAGTAAAATGAATCAAGCACCCAGGATCAAAGTAGCACAGGCTACAGGAGTCATAATGACTATGGAATGAATATTCCGGGTGATCATGATGATGAAAGCAGAACTCACCAACAGCATGGATGTGAAAATGAATAGCATGAAAGCAAAACTTATTAATAGAATGAACACAAACATGAACAGCCTGAAGGGAAATATGAATGGCATGGATGCAAAAATAGATAAAATGAACACAAACATGGATAGCTTCAAAGAAGATTTGAAAACTGAAATGATGGAGATGGGAAACAAATTATCTACTGATATGAAACAGCTGACATGCCTTTATTTATATGTATACTGATATTGGAAATATTCTGGGAAAGTGCTGTAATCGATCCTCACTTATATAGAGGCACAGCAGTCATTGATCTGACTAGTCCCATCCCTGAAAAGACTCTAGTACAAATTCTTCCTGAGTTCGAATACTGAAGCATTATGGAGCTAGAAAGGGGAATGAGATGAGGACAAACTAGCCCAAATTATATCTAGATTTAATGTGTAAATATAGAGCTAGCCCATTGGAGATGGATGTGATCATTAGTTAAGTATTTCATTGCCCCTGTGCTATCATCCTACCTGAAGATCCTAGATCTGACCATAGTTAGATGCATTTCCCCCTTTTTGCGAGAATCACTGCTCTGTCAATATAAAGCATATTGTGGTAGTCATATCCATTTATCTGGAGTTCAGATATACATAACATGTTTCCCCAAAAATCAGAAAATAAGCCCTAGCATAATTTTTTAGGATGCTTATAGTATAAACCTTATTCGAAATGTAAGCCCTAATTAAGATCATCAGATGTATTGAATTATAAACTCATGAATGTAAAAATGCATGGTAATATAATTTATATGGTTCTTTTGTATTTTCCATCGATCATTTTTGACAAACATAATACTACTTGTATAGAGAAACAATTTGTATCTACCCCAAGTCAGTATATCGAACAATTTACAATTTCATTTATATATTTTTAGGTGCTAATTTATATTTAATACTTAGATTTAGAATGCTTGATTTAGTTTTAGAATTTTATTGTGATAGCTTTTAAATATTCAAGATAAAAGAAAAATTAATTTCATTTCATGAACATTTTTTTCCTCCTAAAAGATTATAGATAATGGAAGTAATTTTAATAATCAATCTTCTCCTAAAGAAAAGTTTTTTAAAAAAAATACATAAACATTTTCTAAATTTTTGTTGCTTTTGTGTTCATAAACTACTCCTGTCTCGCAGTCTTCAATTAACACTTGATTTAATGGTAAATTTAAACGGATCAATATTCTGTTCGTCAGATAAGGTGAGTGCAAAAAAAAGGGAGCTATTCTGGTGAGTAGAAGAAAAATTGTGGGAAGCTCCTGGGGTAAGAATCTTACTGCTTTACAAAAAAATATGAGAATCTCTGAAAATAAGCCATATGGTGACTTCTGGAACAAAAATTAATATAAGACTGGGTCTTATTTTTGGAGAAACATTTTTTAGGTATCGCAGTTGAAACTTTTATAAGTAAATTAACATTTAAAAAAAAAAGTACAAATTTCTATATTTGTTAATCATGCAACTATAAATCAATAAATAAATTATCAATCGATTTTAGATTAATATATAGCTATTATTACTTTTCATTAGAATATCTCAGCAGATCAATATATTGAAACAGTCAGATTTATGCACCTGAATGTTCTACATATTTTACCCACATATCTATCCATATGCCAGGTTTAAACCCTCTCAGAGTACCCATTTAAATAACATTAAATTACTATATATGCAAAATCACGTATATATATATGCGAACGGTATGTCTGTAATTTAATAGCATAGGTATAGATTACAGATATGTATCCATTTTATAAATATTTCTAATTTAAGAAATATTTTAGTTTAAATTATTGTTATGTTAAACAAAGGCAAAACTCTTTTCTCCATACAGTAGTGCCACCCTGTGCTAACCAGAGTAATCAATAGATGTCAGAAGGCTTGTGCATAAAATCCCTATCTAGTGCCTACTCATCCAATATCCCCAGACTAGTTTCTGGCTTGTGGCCATCATCAGTGAGGAGCCTTGGATCTGCGAGCACTGCACCTAGATCTTAGGATCTAATGCAACCCTCCAGCAGCCACCTTTTAACTCTACTTTACTACAAAACTATGAGAATGAAATTGAAAGCACAAAAAATATTTTCAATCTAAGCTCAATAGCTTATATAGTCATATGGGTCTGAACTCAATTCAGCACCCATACATTTTGGTGTCTTTGGCTCTTAAACAACCATAGCCACCACTATCCTATTATGCAGGATTGGTGTTAAACCACTAAATATCACATGATCACCATCTCATACTAGCACATAATTGTTGTAAACAAAGGCAAAACTCTTTTCTCCATACAGTAGTGTCACCCTGTGCTAACCAGAGTAATCAATAGATGCCAGAAGGCTTGTGTATAAAATCCTTATCTAGTGCCTACTCATCCAATATCCCCAGACTAGTTTCTGGCTTGTGGCCATCATCAGTGAGGAGCCTTTGATCTGAGAGCACTACACCTAGATCTTAGGATCTAATGCAACCCTCCAGCAGCCACCTTTTAACTCTACTTTACTACAAAACTATGAGAATGAAATTGAAAGCACAAAAAATATTTTCAATCTAAGCTCAATAGCTTATATAGTCATATGGGTCTGAACTCAATTCAGCACCCATACATTTTGGTGTCTTTAGCTCTTAAACAACCATAGCCACCACTATTCTATTAGGCAGGATTGGTGTTAAACCACTAAACATCACATTATCACCATCTCATACTAGCACATAATTGTTGTAAACAAAGGCAAAACTCTTTTCTCCATACAGTAGTGTCACCCTGTGCTAACCAGAGTAATCAATAGATGCCAGAAGGCTTGTGCATAAAATCCCTATCTAGCTGGGGATATTGGATGAGTAGGCACTAGATAGGGATTTTATGCACAAGCCTTCTGGCATCTATTGATTACTCTGGTTAGCACAGGGTGGCACTACTGTATGGAGAAAAGAATTTTGCCTTTGTTTACAACAATTATGTGCTAGTATGAGATGGTGATCATGTGATGTTTAGTGGTTTAACACCAATCCTGCCTAATAGGATAGTGGTGGCTATGGTTGTTTAAGAGCCAAAGACACAAAATGTATGGGTGCTGAATTGACTTCAGACCCATATGACTATATAAGCTATTGAGCTTAGATTGAAAATATTTTTTGTGTTTTCAATTTCATTCTCATAGTTTTGTAGTAAAGTAGAGTTAAAAGGTGGCTGCTGGAGGGTTGCATTAGATCCTAAGATCTAGGTGCAGTGCTCTCAGATCCAAGGCTCCTCACTGATGATGGCCACAAGCCAGAAACTAGTCTGGGGATATTGGATGAGTAGGCACTAGATAGGTATTTTATGCACAAGCCTTCTGGCATCTATTGATTACTCTGGTTAGCACAGGGTGGCACTACTGTATGGAGAAAAGAGTTTTGCCTTTGTTTACAACAATTATGTGCTAGTATGAGATGGTGATCATGTGATGTTTAGTGGTTTAACACCAATCCTGCCTAATAGGATAGTGGTGGCTATGGTTGTTTAAGAGCCAAAGACACAAAAATGTATGGGTGCTGAATTGAGTTCAGACCCATATGACTATATAAGCTATTGAGCTTAGATTGAAAATATTTTTTGTGTTTTCAATTTCATTCTCATAGTTTTGTAGTAAAGTAGAGTTAAAAGGTGGCTGCTGGAGGGTTGCATTAGATCCTAAGATCTAGGTGCAGTGCTCTCAGATCCAAGGCTCCTCACTGATGATGGCCACAAGCCAGAAACTAGTCTGGGGATATTGGATGAGTAGGCACTAGATATGGATTTTATGCACAAGCCTTCTGGCATCTATTGATTACTCTGGTTAGCACAGGGTGGCACTACTGTATGGAGAAAAGAGTTTTGCCTTTGTTTACAACAATTATGTACTAGTATGAGATGGTGATCATGTGATGTTTAGTGGTTATTGTTATGTTATTGGTATATATTACAGAGATATATTCATTTTATAAATATTTCTAGTTTAAGAAATGTTTTAACTTAAATTATTTAGCCAATTTTATTGTTGTATTATTGAAATCACATATGTATATTTCCTGTTATTCTGCATGTATGGTTATAAAATTAGTTTTCTACTAATTATGAAAGTAACTTTGTCAAAATAACATTTGATTTTTTGTAAACAATTTTTGAAGTAGGTCACGCATTGGTCCTAAAATAGCGTGGACTTGATTTGGTAAATATAAAATGTTAATAACAAAATAACGCAGAAAAACAAAATCTCGATTAGTTGTCATAATTAAATATGTTTTTCTAAAATAAATAAATGGGTTTTTCTACTAGTATTAGCTATTAAATATGTTTTGCTAAAATAAATAAATGGACTTTTTAGCTATGGATAAGCTCGTAAAAATTAACAGGTGGCCAGAGTCTGAAAAGTATAAATACTTAAAGTTTTGTTACCAAGGATCGATCATATATAGTGAGTTGTAAGCAGAACCTACGCCCATTTTATCTTCAAAATGGTTGAGTAGAATGGCAATAACTCACTTTTCTTCTTGATCGGGAATGGAGAAGAACTTTGGTCCGATAAAACCTAATGCCATACACGAGCAAACCTGCCCATGGAAAAATCTCTATTAAATTTAAATCATCTTTAAAAGTGTCAACTTAATATCCTCCCAAGTGCTCCAGAACTAACTGCAATGGAAACAACTGAATGGTAAATTTTCTCTCAGAGCTCTGTTTATAAACTGTGACTTTCGATTCTTTCTTTTAAAAGCTAGCTATTTATTAAATCT
This sequence comes from Epiperipatus broadwayi, assembly GCA_028023455.1. NCBI lineage: Eukaryota > Metazoa > Onychophora > Udeonychophora > Euonychophora > Peripatidae > Epiperipatus > Epiperipatus broadwayi. The sequence goes on from JAQFVV010000248.1 coordinate 1,035,264, forward strand.
GCCTTCCCCAAATACTTTTACTAAAATCTGCAAAGAAGACTGTTAAATGCTAAATCTTGTCTGATTGTAAAACTTGAATTCTCTTTTAAAATTTAAAACTCTAATAATCTATTTTAAATGTATAATTTTATGCGGTCTTTTATGCCTATTTATAATCTATTTCACTTATTCTATGATTTTATAATTTTAATATTATATGTGTTTAATATGCCAAATGACTCAAAACTGCAAGTATTTATAAATATAATTTTAGCTTATCGATCTGCGAAGATAATTTCAAATTTTCACTATAATAAATATTAAATAATTGAATTATTAATTTTCTTTCTCACTCGCTGTTTTGAGATCATATTATTATTTTACTGATTAATTTTTTGGTATTTATAATCAGTCGTTATCTAGTTAAAATTGTAGTTCACTTAATTCTAGTTACGAATTATAACTATTTATATACGTAACTCGTACATCTTAGGAACTAGCCAAGAGATATTCTCTAAGCATATTTTAATGTTTTATTCATAATTACCCCGCAAATATGCTTTGTCCTTCTTAGATTTATATATGTTGAGACGCAGGTGATAATATTAAACTAGGTTACTAATTTAGTCCCTAACTAGTATATTTGATATACTAAATTTGAGAACTGGATTGTATAGATATGCAAATAGACACTATCTAATTTTAAGGCATGATATATAACTTTATGTATTTGCATTATAGATATGTATAAGTTGTGGATGTATCCTTACAAAGTACGCAATGTACAATTATCTGCTTGCTGCATGATTAGGAGGCCACTCATCCATTTTAGTTCGGGTAAAGCACACACTTTTAGGACTAGGCACAAGGACCTAGATGATTCATAATTAATGCTTATCTGACTCCCTGAAGTACTAATGTTCCTATTCGTAGCAAGTTGATCGGTTTTAGGGCAAACTGAGCATTCGATGCTGAAGCCGGTGAATAATGACACATTTGTACCTTTTTGCCTAACTAATATTTTAATATGTGCCATAGAGTATATAGGTAAACATATTATAAACCAGTTTTCTCTCCTTTTATATTAAATGCTTATCTAGCATCAGTGTATACCCTAATCTAGGTTAACACACTAACCTGCGTATCTCTGAGCCTAATTATATGCTCGATTTAGCTTTGTATAGATAGACGCCACAGGAACGCTATTAAGTTAGTTGTATAACTTTGGCTATAAAGTTCCATATGATCTAGCAGACTACAAAAGAGCTAGAAATTTGGCATATTAATATAGGCATAAACTCCAATACCACACTACACTTTATTAAACACTGATGATGAGATAATATGCAACAATAATCTCATTAGTTATGCAACACCTGCGAGCGTAATCTCTCACGTTCTCCGTACATAATTTTGTATATTTTAAGTTTCCCTATTTATTATCGTTTTAGTAAATTAATAATATTTAAAATTATAACTCGTTTTCATATCTTTATTGTCCGTGAGTTTATTTTATCCAGCTCTAGATTTAATTGCATATATATCATTTTATATATATGTAGATCGTTCTGATAAAGTTCATAATCAATCATTGATATTTTAATTAATCATTTAGTCATATGTGTATATATCTGACCAAATCAGTGTTAAATTAGTTAATTTGCGAGTCTTTTGTTTTACACTGAGTAACTGCCAGACCGAGGTTAAATTGAATGTCTGTATAAGTTGAGAAGTGTCATCCATAGGGTATTAGATCGTTGAGCAGAGGTGAAAGGATTGAACGTTGGTCGGGTTCGGATCCCAGCATCCGTATTCGATCAGCTTTAGTGTATTTTGCCTGTGTTCTAGATTTTGTTACGTGGAGGGACAATTCTTACCATTACAATATCCAATAGGCTTTTTTTATGGATCAGCTGAAGCAGAAAGCAAATGCAAATGAATCTTGCTGACTTCTTATGTTCTTGAGCTGTTCTATCAGCATGACAATTTTATAACAATTACATGGTAGATCTCTCAGTGTAATATATATATAAGTAATGATTTTTAATTGCAGATTAAATGAAAAGACAATAACACATTACAATTACTATTATTTTATTTTGATTATTACACTGTTATTTTGTTGATTTATTGATCAGTGATAAACCATTACCGATAATGTTTAGTGTGATCGCTTGGCCATTGTATTCTATTACTTAATTACTAGAAAACATGCATCCATATAATACAAATATATAACGTGTATACATATAGCATATACATTTCCAATCACATTTTCCTTAGCAATTATTTCAATTTTTACCTGCAAGAATTGATAGTATCGTATAAAATCACTAGGTGTCATACCTTATTAAACATTTTGCTATTGTATACTAAGATGAAATGTGAAGATATGGTTAATGGTATAGGAGAAGATTATCATATTTTTTTTAAAAAAATAATAGATTAAGACGTTGGATATGTATATATTTTTTAAAAAATATGAATATTAAAAATTAGATTCAAATCTTTTTTAAAGTTATTTGTCCCCTTCTAAAAAATTCATAACACCCGAGGAGTCATAATTATTACTTTTTTTTTAAACTGCAGGGTGTAAAATTTAATACTTTAATAATTTGCGATAATTAAATGACGCAGGCAACTTAAAAAATAACGACGACAACAATAACAACAATTTGCTGGCATTTACATTTAAAATAATGCTGTCGCTGGATTAATAATGTACGTCCATATGTTTAACATTTATGCGTACATATATATAATACAGATAAAATTAGGTGTGTTTCATTATATATTTATAAATATTTATAAATTTTATATGTATTTATAAAATTATATGCATGAGTGTCAATATTTGTATATATATATATGCAGAGTCTAATTATAAATATCCATTAAAAAATTAAAATAAGAACAGGTATAGAGAACCAATAGTATTGAAATTTAAATTTCTGGTGAAAGTTCGATTAGATTTTAATTAAATTGATAGTTTCTAGGGATCTGATTTTCTTTTAATTTTCTCTGATTGACTAAAATAGGCGCTTGATAATTTAAATATAATATAAAAATAACAAAAGATTTATGCTGTTAAATATTAATTCATATTTCTTTTCATAGGTAGTGTTTTGATACATAGTAAGTTCCTATATAATTATACATACCAAATATATACAAACAATATATATATAAGCTCCATAAGCATTTTATATGTAATATTTTATTTTTATGTTCTTTATTTTAATGAATTAGATATGAAACGGATGTTGAGCTTGATATTATTATTATCAATATGACTATTGTATTAGATAAAATATTTAAAATGAATAATAAAGAGCAATATAAAAAAATTAAATAAATAAAGTAGAATAGAGTAAATTATAAAAATAAACTTAATTAAATCGTAAGACAAAAATTGGCAGTATTGTTCATTCTGAAAAAGAAATTAAAATAGTACTCGTATTTCAAAAGAAGGCTAATGAGGTGTAATAATAATGCAAATTTTACTTGGGGAAAATAATATCAATCTGTTCATCATATAACTAGTATAATACTGTGCATAACAACTAATTACAACAGTTTAATCTCTAATTATTATAAATGATGTTTAAAGAAGACTACAAAATAAGTTTTGAAAGAACTTAATGTCGTTTGTGCTTTGGATGCATAATTTTAATGATTTGTATGCGTTTGACTTAAGGCATATGATTTATGAGACTGGCAGTGGCTGCATGATTTGAATAAGAATTTAATACAGCAGTCGTGGAGATTTAGCTGTCAGAAATGTGTTGGGAGTTCATGTTCCTTCTACTTCTGCAGTTTTATTGGCTATATATTGAGTAATAAGTGTACAGTGCCCATGATATAGGACATATTAAAATTTAATGGGTGGATTTTGACATGGATAAATTATATATTTAAGAAACTCAAAGTATGATAATTTTTGTTTGAATGTGGGTCAGAAAAAAATGTAGGTTAATGAATGAATCCCGGAGAAAAGAAAAAAAAATCTGTGCTGGTCGGATTTGTATGTTCACATAACAAGATCAAACATCTAGGCAAAAGTACCTCGAATCCAATCGTGCACAAGATACACAGGTCAGGAACACTCATGAACTCTACCCTATTTGCCTATTCCTTAGATCTATAACATTATGAGCAACAATCCTGATGACATCGATTAATCCACTTCTCATCCGCCGGCATCTATCATCGGAGACACAAAAAGACTCTAGGCTAACTCATGATAGAATAACTTACTAATGAGCATGTTAATTATGTGTAGAGTGGAGAGCATCTAGTCATATTTAAGCTTAAGAAATAACTTAATATTTATCTTAACTAAAGAAAGCACTGATTCGAGTTTGATATATATATATATATATATTTACGATTTATTAATAATAATTATGTCAGGTCATTTAGCCAACGTGAGCCTCAGGATTATTATAGATATTTATTTGAATCATTTTATATAATAACATGATAATTGCAGCTATGCCAATAATGTATGTATGTGTTTGGGTAAATTAGCGCTATTAGAATAGATTATTAGAACGCTATCACACCCCCAGAAACGAAAAGAGCATTTGATTACTTCAAACAATAATTTTAACACAGATAATATTTGATTACATTTAATATGACGGTTAACTGGGAATTATAGATAATTAATGTGCGGGATGATTAATGAACAATTTACACAAACGATACTAAATTTATCGTATTAATACTTACATTAAAATAAGGGACATATGTTTTTTTAAATAAATCATTTCATTACGGCTTATGAATACTTCTGGGCGAATGATAAGATAAGGAAAAAGCAGTGCGTGCATGGTGGCTTATTATCGGTCCTTTTTATGGATCCTGGAGTGTGCTTCACGAATTCTAAGAAGTGACCGATTTCCTCTGCAAACTTTGTCAGAGTCGGTTTTACAAACGAAAAGAGTCCAGATTCCCTGGAATGAGGTACAGGCGAATCGTGGATGATGAGGAGTGGTCGGCTATGTCAGTATCGGGCTGGTTTTTCCAGAGCGATCTCCGTATAAAGCATGCACGAACCAAGGGGGTCCCCAGGGTGGTTTTACAGCCTGGTTCAAGGACATTTAGACGCCAATGGGGTCCGACTTTGCGGTTGCCTCCATGTAATAAAGAAGCACGAACATATATATAAAATAGAATGGCCTTTATGCACTAAACGCTTATTAATAAAACATAAATATACTTCTGAAATTAAAGATTATTGGGACATATTTATTGCCCACGAATGATGAACTATTCAGCGTAATGACATGGCTTCACTTTAAGCAAACAGGGATAATAATTATACATATAAACATATAATCAAAGGTTAAGGTCCCCCTCCCCCTTACATTATATTACTTAATATTATTCATTACGTTTTACATATTAAACCTCAATTTTGGTTGATTTATGCCCTTGTGGAAATACATTAATTGATTGCAAAATAAAAGGGTGGTCATAATAGCTAAGATGAAATTTACATATATAATATAATTGAAAGATAAAAGATAGTGCATTATTTAGAAAGGAGAATGGGAAAAACAGATGTCAAATCTGTTTTTCAACAGTAAACATGAAAAATATAATTAATTTATTTCTCTAAAACCGCGAGCATCTGGGCAAGCCGAATAAGACTTGTTTTTATCAATTATAAATTATTTACCTAGTAAATGATGAGTGGGGAAAACAAAATAAGTTATATGCTGGCGATTTTAGAATATTATTGGCATTAACTTTAAAATATAAATACGTAAAAATGTTAATAAAAATTATTGGCCGCTTTTAAATAAAATAAAAGAAAAACATTTTATAAGAGGCTTAGCATAGATTAGTTATATAGAGTTATATATATTTGAAGACATTTAAAAGATATAGTTTAAAATATACACATTACATAGAAGGCAGGATTTAGGAATTATAAGCGGTCTGAGTTCTTTACCTTGATGATTGAGAAAAGCATTTCACTAGGAGTCAGTCCATCGGTATTGTCACTAGATCTGGGGTAGTGGGATGATTTGAGATAGCACTTCATTTTATTGGAAAGACATATGTAAAGTTCAGTAGCACGGAGTACGGAAGCTTCGTTCATGGGATCAGCATGTTAGAACGGAGGGACAAGGTGAAACTTACTACTCACAACACATTGCATGAAAATTACATCGGGCGTGGATTATGTTCAGCAGCATGGCTATTTAATGATCTCTCCTCTTGTGGATTCAAATCCAGCAGTATTTATACTTTTAATGTGAATTTGTAACTAGGCAACTACTGCTGGACCTGAGGTGGTTTAAGCACTTAGATTTCATTTGGAATCGTTTAGCCGGATACTCTTATCTGGTAAGATGTTTGAAACAATGCAAGTTTGTTATCAGTTTCTCGAAGGATTGTTTTAAAATGAATCTTATAATTTTAAAACAGGCTAGCATGGACAATTTTCACTAATGGGTTTATTTTATTATTACCAATTTATAATCTTCTATTTTAATCTAAAGGGTCTTCCGGGTTATTGTTTTTCGAGAGACTTACTAACAAGATTGCATCATTTCTGGCTACAAACTTATATATGAAAAATATAATAAGTATCATATATAATATCTTATATATATATATATATATATATATATATATATATATATATATATATATATATATATAATATACTATTAATTCAATCACAATCTCCTATGCTAAAATATACATATATATTTATTATTTATGCCTGCATACACATGAGAATATTATTATTAGATTAAATATTAAATTAAGACACATACGTTTACATTATTTTATATTATTGGGTAAGGAAATATATTATTAGTTATGTGTATACGTGCGTAAGGATGAGTTTGAATATGGTTGGGTGGTAGGAGATTGGATGTGGGCTGTGAAGCAGGATCTGAGCATCAGATCATCTGCTTCACTATATGTGTATTAATTGGGTTATCATCATCATTACCAACCATTATCAACCCACTGCAAGATGAAGGTCTCTCCAAGTTCACTCCATTTTTTCCACATCATCCATGCATATTTTTTTATTTTATCCATCCATCTCACATGTTGTCTCTTTCTGGATCTTTTACAACCTCTTAGAATCCAGTTTAAAATTTCAATTATTCATTTGTTATCATCTCTTCTAACAATATGTTCATGCCAACTCCACTTCAGATTTTTAATTCTTCCAACACTGTCATTAACACCTGTTTGTTCTCCTACCCACATATTGTGTTTTCTATCTCTTCTTGTTAATCCTAATATGCATATCTTCATACTTCTTTGAGTTATCTGAAGTCTATGTAGTGCTCTTTTATTAAGTATCCAAGTCTCAGATCCACAAGTAAGAACTGATAAAACACATTTATTAAAAACTTTCCTTTTCAAACATGTAAGCATATTTCTTTTCAATATTAAGTTATTTCTACTAAAAAGCACTTCAACCAAGGTTAATTCTATGATTAATTTCATCCATTATATTTTCATCTGTAGTAATAATCTGACTTAGGTATTTATAGTTGTTAACTTCTAACTCCTCACAAGCAATTTTTATTTTAATCTTTTGAGAAAATCCATTGAACATTACTTTAGTCTTTTAACATTTATCTTTAGTCCCACCTTCTTACTTTCATCTGATAACTCTTGCAACTTTTCTGAAGCTCTGAAGCATTACTTGCAAAAACAACTGCATCATCTGCAAAAATCTAAATCTGTTAAATAATCTCCATTTCCATTTATTCCTTTAGTTTCCCATTTTAATCCACAAAATATTTCTTGCAGCACTGCTGCAAAAAGTTTTAGAGATATGGAGTCACCCTGTCTTATACTCTTCTCAATGTTAATCTTCTTAGTATCATTATGTAATCTAATTGTGCATTTTTATAAATATTCTTCAGAAAATGACAATATTCTGGGTCTATACCTTTTAGATCCAATACTTTAATCATTGAAGAAATGCTTATAGAATCAAATGCCTTTTCATAATCTAAAAATCCAAAGCATAATAGCAGCTCATATTCATTGGTCCTTTCTATAACTTTTCTCAGTATTTGTATATGATCTACTGTACTAAAACTATTTTTAAATCCAGTTTGCTTTTGTTTAGTTGAAATCCAAAGTTCTCTATAGACGAGTTGTAATTATCTTGGTAAAAATTTTGTATAAAGCTAATAAAAGATTGATTGTTCTGTAATTTATAATATCTTCTTTATTATCTTTTTTAAATGTTAATATTAATACTGCATTCTTCCAATCATCTGGTACATCTTTATCATTTAGACTTTTGTGTCTAGTTAGATTATAACTACTGTTAAATAATATTTTGTGAGTGATGTTTGTATATCTTCCAGTTGCTACATGAGTTAAATGTGCAGATACTTTAGGAACGTTGATATGGAAAGACAGGTTACAATGAAGAAGCAATTGATAAGCACTAGCTTTTCCAAAATCTCCAAAACTTTAAAGACAAAAATACAATAAAGAGCAAAAAGGAGCCAGATAACACCCATTTTATGAGAAGTAATAGAAAAATAAATAGTCTTGTGCCTAAGATCAGAATATAATATTTCTGGATAAGTTTTTAAGGAGTTATTGTCATAAAAGATTCATAACAGAAAAAAAAATAGTATCCTAATAATTTTTATAATTCAGCACAGGAATATTTTTGTTAATTTACAAATATGGCTTTAGAAAGAAAGCTTACTGACAACTGCATTTTGATTCCTTATTAAAGCTATAAAGAAATAGCCCATTCTACACATTCTTAGCATTGCAACTGTTATTATTATATGACTGTTTATATAGTAAATAAACATGGATAAGCTTCTTAACAGCAAACATCATTCAGCATTATAAATTTATTGCATTTTGCCCAGAATGTAAGACTAATAAACACTATAATCTTTCCTTTTAAATGTTTGATAGTTCTTAACTGAACCAATAATTGAGTTTTCTTGAAATCACAACAAAAACTAAATTATGGCTCTTCAGGCAGCAGTAAGAATCACTTAATTGCAGATCCAGGCTGCCATTAAATAATGAGCTTTTATTTACTATCTAAAACTGCAGATCACTTTCAATTAAAGAAAAATTATATAAATTTGAAGAACTATCTAATATAAAATGTGATGTTTTGAACTTTGTGAAGTTTACATGTACTTCACTATAAAGGTATTGGGAGAACAAATCAGTGGAATTCATTACAAATAAGAAAGAAAAGAACAATATTATAATAATAATAAAGTTGTGCTAACACACATATAACATAAAACTGTATAAATTAACAAATTAATTGTATTGTAAAGATTGATGTTATATCAGACAGAAGAACAAGATTAATTATTCAATTTAATGGAAGATACGTGTAAATAATTCAGTTTTATTATTCAATAAGTTCTCATTATGATTAATTTTTATATAGATTTACAAAATGCTTTTGATCATACCAAATAATATTTTAAAATTATAATGGAAGACTTTATTGCTAGAATTGATAAATTATTGAAAAATGAAATTACTGTATATAAATTTGACTAAGGTGATAAAAATGAGAAAGAATACAGAGTTGTGAAATTTGTAGAAAAATAAAAATTGTATATTCTGAATTCTTTCTTTGTGTAAAATGCTATATAGAAACGGAAACATTTAAATGAATATGGAGCAGGATTGGGTTATATTTTGACTAACAAAACATTTGTATTTTAGAATTGTAATGCTCTTAATCAATTCCACACAGGAAATGATCATAGGTTAGTGAGATGTAACATAAAATTTAGTGCCAAACTGACAGACAAAATCTTTTTTTTTAAAAAAATCAATATTAACAATTGACATTCCTAATTTCCAAAAGCATTCCAATTTGCTAATTATTTTAAGAAATTGTCAGACTTTGAAGATGTTTCAAACTTAACTGAGATCAATAAGAGGAAAATTGATACTTTATTTAAAAATGCAACAAAGATAGTATAAATAAAAAGCAATTTGACACTTTTCAATTGAGACCAGAGAATGTATAAAAAAAAGATTATGAAAATATTTTTAATTAATCCATTAAGAAGAATTGAAATATCTGGAATTGTGTAAAATAATATAAAAAAGAGTTCTAATATATAATGAAATATAATTGTGAATTGGCAAGGAAATCTACAAAAAAGAATGAAAATCTCAAAACTATAAAACAACATCTTAGTGTTGGAAGAAGAGTTATTGCAGCAAAAAAGAAAAAGATGAAACTATTATTAAAAAGAGAGATGATATTATGAAATGTGTGAAAGAATTATATAATAATATAGAATAAGAAAACAATTTTCTGAATTGCCAAAAATTTAAATAAAGAGGCAAAACATGCAATGAAATCTATAAAATAAAAGACATATGGTTTTATTGCTCAGGAATTCATAAGAAGTTTGAGTATCAGAACTGTGAGTGCTGGAATCAAACCTGGGACCTCCAGATCTCAAGTTGGATGCTGTGCCAACTATGGCAAACCATGCACAACATTAAAGATACTCTTGATAGTGATGGAATTATAGTCAATACCTTTAAAAAAGCAGGTGAAGAAACAAAAAACTTGTTGGCAAAAGTATACAAATGATCAGAAGAAGGCAGTAGTAATACTATATTTAAAAGAGATAATAAAGAAGATGTATAGAAAATTACAGAGCTATCATTCTTCTATCAGTTTTATACAAAATATTTTCTAAGATAATTACAATGTGTCTACAGCAGACTTTGGATTAAAACCAACCAAAAAAACAAAAACAAGTTAAACTTAAAAATGGTTTTATCACAGTGGGTCATATCCATATATAAAGAGAAGTTATGTACTACTATGCTTTGGATTTGGAGATTATGAAAAGGTGTTTGATTTTATAAGTATTTTCACAATGATTAAAGCTTTGGACCATTAGGATACAGATCCCAGTAATATCATATTCTGAAGAATATTTATTAAAATGCAACAGCAGTGACTAAATTACATGTTATGCTAAGAAAATGACCCCAAGATGATTTCATTCCTCCAAAACTCTTTACAGCAATTTTACAAAAAGTATTTTATGGATCAAAATGGGAAATTAAGATCTTATAAAAATACATGGAGATTATTTAAGTCATCTACATTTTGTAAATAATGTTGTTGGTTTTGCAAATAATACTTTAGAATTTCAGGATATGTTGTAAGAGTTATCAAATGAAAGTAAGAAAATACAACTAAAGATAGGTATTAAAAAGACTAAAGTAATGTTCAATGGAATTTCTCAAAAGAAGAAAATGAAGATTGATAATCATGAATTAAGAGATGTTAACAAATACCATAGTCAGATTATTAATATAGATGGAAACATAATAGACAAAAATAATCATAGAATTAAACCTGAATGGAATGCATTTGGTAGAAATAATTTATTATTAAAACGAATTGTATTTATGTGTTTGAAAAAGTTTTTTGATAGAAATGTTTTACTAATTCTTACTTATGGATCTGAGTTTTTGGTTATTTAACAGAAGGGCAATTTGGAGGTTTCAGACTACTCAACAAAATATGGAGAAATATATATATATATATTGGGAAGAAAAGTGGATCAAAATAAAATATTTGGCTGAGAACACAAACAGGTATTATTGATATCATAAGATCAATGGAGCTGAGTTGGACATATTTCTGGAAAAGATGATTATAGAAGAACAATTGAAGTTTTAAATTAAATCACAAGAGATTGTAAAAGACCTAAAAAGAGATCACATGTGAGATGGATAGACGAAATAAGAACATCTGAATTGGTATTATGTGGAAAAGCAAGGTAATGGATTGGAGAAAGCGAATTAAATATAAAAATACCATCTTGCAATCAATATGATAATGGTTAAAAATGATATATATGTATATTAAATATCATATCATCCTAACATGGAAATTTTCCAAGCATTGCTACTTGGACTACAAAATTTCATATTAAGCTGCTGAAAAATGAAAACATCTTCCTGTGTTTATCTGTTTAATTTAGAATTTTATAATCCAGGTAATGCTTATGAAAATTTAAATATTATATTGTTATGATATTTTTGTAATTAATTCCACCATAAGGTTACGTTTATTCTAATTTTATATATATAATAAGACAAACATGCTAATGCAAAAAAGTAAATCACTCATTTAACAAACATTTAAACAATAACAACTTTCTCCATACAATAATGCCAACAGCTTGTGTAAGCATAAGAAATGGTAATCATGTGATGTTTTTTTCAATAAATATGTATAATTCCCAGCCAAATCTTGCAGTCCATTATCAAATCTAATTATGATTTTATAGAAAAGGGATTTCCATTTTCTATCTAAATGTAATTCGTGTTGGTGAAGCACGACAAAATTTGATAAATATTCTAAAGGTTGATTGGGTGTGTGATATATATATACAAAGTTGTGGACGTATATTATCTTATATAAAATTAAATATATAAATATAGATTTAGTCTGGACAGTGATCTTAATTGATTTCCCAAAATGCCTCATAAATAAAAAAAATCGCATATAAGAACAAAGCAATTATAATGATTTTCTATGATATAAAATTTCATTTATTACCCTAAGTTTTAAAAATATAAAAAACTTAAAAATCCAATTAAAAAAAATAAAGTTTAAAATTGTCCAAAGAAAGAGATTTCTAATGAATAATTATATTAAGCATATTATTAATAGAGAATATTATTAACCTCTGAGAAAATAGTGTATAATAAAAACATTTCAGTTGCTGTAATTTTTTTTTTCAACTGATAATTTTTCAATAAATAGATGCCATTTTGAATCTTGATAAGACAAGATTGATATTCCTTGAATCCCCATTCATTAAATTAAAATAAAAGCAAGTAGAAATAAAATTAAATTACATATAAAATATATTTTAAAATTCACTTTTGTTGCACTTTATGTTCAGTTATCAAAGTTTTTATTTTTGTAATTTTCTAATCAATAAAAGTTTAATTTTTTTTCTGTGGTAGTGTTTTATTTTTTTTTTCAGCCAGTTGTTTGTAGTTTTGTTTATTTTACACACATGCAATTGTAAATGAAAATTAGATCAAGAAATATAATGTACAGTTGATTGTGGTAGTATTGATAATGTAAAGGATTAAACCTTTTTTTGATCAATATTGTTTTAATTCAGAATAATGCATTTTTGCCTGGGAAAATTTAAAATTTCTATAAATAGGTTAATATTAATTAGAAATTTAAATAGATAAATAATGTTTTTGATGTAATATACACATTTTAAAATTTTTTATAAATACATTTTGTTGTTATATAAAACCAAAGTTTATTTTTACTTCTATACTGAATAAAATTTATATATTTTTTTGCCTTTTTTTAATTTTTTTAAAAATTTACAATGAAAGTCACCATTATTTTGGATATGTCAGTAATGAATTATGAGAATATTGACTAAAAATTTACCAAGTAAGTGATATTTTCAAATAATGTTTAATATTGCTCGACAACATTATGTTGAATAGTAATTGCATAATGCACAAAATATTTTTTGTTAATACTAATTATATAATATAAACACATATTTATATCTGTGTGTGTTTTATATGTATATACATATACACACGATATCTTCATGTATATGTGCATTAAAAATATAATATGGATTAACTATCATTCATGAATTTTAATAACCGTGTTATGATTTGTAGTCAAATGGATACACTCAGGATTGCTGTTTAATTTTTATTTCTTGCTGAATTTATTTATATTATGAAAACTTAATATTAACTAGAAGCTGTTTATTAGTGACCTAGAACCTTTATAATTTAACTGTAAATACTTGGGTTAGTATATTTTGAGCATTTTTAAAAATAATAATTCTAATTTTTTTTATAAATATGTAAATATATTGAAATAAATGCCAAATCATATAATTTTCTATAAGATCAGCAAGGTAAAAATCTTAAAACTTTATGTCAGTTGATCTGATATTTATTTCCATTATAGTAGACTTGAAGTTATAATTTTTATATATTATAATGATCAACAGATGCTCCCAACCCTATCTGCCAAACCAGGGCACCACAAGGCTATTCAAACCTAGAAAATTTATAAAGGCGACAGATACATACACAAAAGGTTTTACTTTATCGAACCGAAAGCCCCAGTCACTAGCTTAGGGAGAATCTGCTGAACATAAAATATCATTTTGAATATTTAAAATTTCTAATTCTTGATTTTAAAAAATTTATCTCTGGTTTAGTTTTTAAAGCTTTTTAAAATGACTTATTAGTGTAAAAGTTGCAATCTTAGTACTGTGCCTATATAATTAGGAACAAATTAATTGCAAATGAATGTTTGTCTTTCAAAAAAAAAAATTGAATATGTTGGATCAATTAAAAAATTAAGAAATAACCAGCTTGGTTTATTAAGATTCTACTAAGTATAATTTTGTCCCATCTCCAACGGCACTGAAACTGTCTTTTAATGTTAACTCAATGTTTTCTAAATAATATTGGTTTATAAATAAAAATATAGAATTAAACATCAGGAAATATAATTATTTAATGGAGTTACTAGAAATCTTTATGTCATTGGTTTATAAGCATGCACTTTTTCCCAAAAAAAATGGTAGTACTAAATGATAAATTACCAAATCGTCAACTGAAATAAGAACTCTAACAACAAGAGAATATATTTAGAAATGTAAAACTAGAATATTCAATTTGTAAGCTATATTTTTAAATTCAATCGGAGTGGATAAAAATAATGAATTTATAAGAAAATAAGGATAAATTAAATAATGTTCAAAAAATGAATTTGTGGTCTTTATGTTGGAATTGCACAGTGATTGCATAAAGCTACTGAATGAATAAAAATAATACTATAAATATAAGAGAGCCATTGAAGAGATTTATAGTTTTACAAGGTTTATTAGCTAGAGAATAATAATGAAAAATGTGTGATGCTAAACAAGTTTTTCTTTGGACTTGTTAGCTCAGAGATTCCATATTTTGATGAAGGATAATCATATTTTATTGCTTATATTATGCGAGCAATCTATAATACTTGATAATCATCAATTAAAGTTCAAGTTTCAAATAGAATAAAAATAAATTCCAGTGAATCAAAATCAAAAACAATTAATACCTCCTCTTGCTGTAGCGAAGGATGCCCATTCTCATTTTTCATTATCAACTTTAGCTGTGAACAGCTGTGTGTTTATGTTTTGCTTCGAATAAAGATTTTGAATAGAATTGCTTTAATTTATTTAAAAGGACACATATTTAATACTTATAATTCAGAATTATGTTTTTTAATAAAATCGCATATAACCAATCAGGGCTTTTCTTGTGTTCAGACTTTCCAAGTCGAGAAACTAACAAGAGACAGACCAATTTTTTTAAAAAAATATTGAGATATTTTTTAATTAATAAAATTTGAAATTTGTAATATGTCATTAAAATGCTTTTTTGTCTAAAGAATTCTTCTTGTCAAATGTTTGCAACAATTAAATTTCATCTAATTTACTGAAATGTATTTTTTTGTGTGTTACTAACTATTGTTTGTTCATTTTAATTTTACAAGTTCAACATTTTAACCTGCAATTATTTTTTTCTCTTTTCATCACATTGAATAAATATATTATTCAATCATATAATTACACATTGTCTGTAATTTTACTCTAACCTTTAGAACATTTAATTAAAGATTGCGATTTTATAGAAATTAAAATCAATTTCAATATCCTTTGACCTCATCCAGAACCTGTTATTATTCTTCCATTAACTCTAATTCAATTCAAAGGATTAAATGATCAAAATCATTATTATAAATCTGAATTATGTTTTTTTTTCTTCTAATGATTCAAATGGAGTTGAAATAATGAAAATATTTAAAGTATAACTTCTAATAGTTGCTGTCCTCAGATTTACAATCTTGGTTTTATTAATTAAAACATTTTTTTTTTCTAAGTTAGATTTATACATGCTTGACACATACACACATATATATATGCACTTTACGCATAAACTCATATAATTAAAAAAACTAGTTTAAATTACAGTATACAATAAATTTGTACTTATTCAGGAAAAAAAAAAGCGGTAGTCGTGGAGGGACCGTACTACCAAAAAAAGTTTTATATTTAAAATCAAAACTTAACATCCTACATTTAGAAAAGACATTATTATTTATCTTGCAAGACTCTCAATATAAGTATATTTAAACATATTTTTTAAACATATGACCTCAGTGAAAAAATTAAAAGACTGAAGTGGAGTTGGGCTGGACGTATTGCTAGAAGAGATGATAATAGATAAACAACTGAAATCTTAAACTGGATTCCAAGAGATTGTAAAAGACCCGGAAAGAGACCACATGTGAGATGAATGGATGAAATAAGAAAGTGTGCAGGGGTGATGTGAAAAAGAGAAGCTAAAGATCAGAGAAGATGGATTGAACTTAGAGAGACCTTCATCCTGCAGTGGATTGATAATGGTTGATGATGATGATGAAACATATTTTCGCATAAATATATCTTCATTCAGGGCTGTCACATGAAAGTGAGCAGGTTGTGCAGGACACAAAAATGCTTCATCACAGGAGTACCAAAATATATACATGAAAATGCTTACATTTTCAAATCAATTCATTGTTTGAAATACATTCTGAGTGTAAACATTTTTTTATTTAAATATGAAAAAAGTACTTTTTTACTTAGACTTATTGTGACAATTGCCGGTCCGAAGTTCGAGCTCAAAATATACTATATATATATCATTGAATTAAATCTAATAGACCAACACCCTTTTGTTGCAATAATTAATAAAACTCACATGTAATTGTTTAGATTTCTGAATCCCTTTATTGTTAGAAGGATGTTCTGATTGTAAATACTTTTTATTTCAATATAACAGGAATACTTCTTTATTTACTTAAACTTATGACAATTTCTCAACCCTCAAAATATATTACAAATATAAACTGAACAGGCCAATGACCTTTTATCACTATAATTAATAAAATTTATATGTAAATGAAAATGTTTAGATTTCTCAATCATTTTTTTAAATATTCTAATTTATATAAAAAGTAATATATAAAAATAAAATTTATTTTAAAAATATTGCCTCATAATTACAGTAATTCTGTATGTGATGAAATTATCTTTATCATTGATATTTTACAGAGATTATATATTGTATTCAGTTTAGAGTACTGCTAGAGTGGCCAACCTGGGCATATGAGATCCTAGAATTGATTTCACGGCTGCCTTGTGTGAAATATTTTTAATAACAATATTATCTTTGTTCTTTTTATTATTATGGCATATTATAGTTTTACACAACTTACTAAATAGCTTTTTAATATATGATTTTTTTCTACAGTACAGCCTGGTAAATAATATAAGAATTTTATCCTCTGTCTAAGAATAACTAAATACCCATTAAATGGATATTTTGATAACTATAGACTCATTTTCTGAAGAAAATTTTAAGCTTGCTTAGAAATCTACATCTATCTGAAAAAAGTACAAATATCAATTGGGCAGATAGATGTATTAATAATCACATCACAAGATATTTTATATTAGGCCATATTCCTGATTGTAAATATTAGCATGATATTGACATTTTAGATGAATTCTATCAATTACATTTTGGCTAATATGACTACTGCAAAGAAATTTCATGATTTTTGGACAAAAATCTTTGATCTTATTTTTTTCAAGTGTGATTCTTCCTATCTTCACTCACAACTAATAAATGTATGCTTACTATTTCTGAGTGAAAATAGAGAGCAGCATTGCTATTAATAATAAATATAAAATATTAAATCTGAAAATTGATTACATGCTTGGTTATCTCATCCTATAGTAATTTAGTATATAATTAAATAATATTATGTTAATAGCTGAATATATGTTTATCCTATACAATATAAAAAGCTGACAGATTTTTCAAGTAATGGAGTTTTTAGTTTAAAGCAACTCACACCTCAGTGAATTGCAGTCTTTTTCCAAAAAGTTGTCAAATATATTTCAGTAAGACTAAACTTAATACTAAATAAAAAGCATTAGATAAAATTATAATGGTAATTTAAATTTACAATTATTTTACTACAAAGCACCCTTTATTTTGTCAATTATGTTAATATTCTAAACTGTTTTAGATATGATTTTTGAAATAACGATGCTCATAATTTGTTCGATAAGAATAATATGAATTTTATTAAATGTATATTTTTAAAAACCCTGACCATTGAAATTATGATAGTAGCCATAATTGAATAAACAGAAAAAAATTTAAAAGAAGTCATGTTGTAATTATAAATTTACCTGTACATTAAAACTATAATAGAAATAGAAAGGACTGCTTATTAAGAAAATAATAAAAGACTGACAAAGCTCACGTGTCAATAATTTGTTCAAGAGTATTCAAAAATTTATAACAAGCAATGATGTGTACTTTGTTTTTATATCATTGGGAAGAAACAAATAAGTGATCAAAAAAAATAAAAATAAAAATTTTAACAATATTATCATGGTTGTGAATCATTTTGTGATGACATAGTGGAACTATACAACTTCTTTTGCCTGTGAAGATGCTGAAAATATAATTTTTTTATAAGCATCATTTTTATTTAAAGAAAACATAAAGATAGCAGTCCTAAGTATCTGAATAGATGAATTGCATTACCATCTATCTAAAATTAAAAATAGTCTATATAGAAAAAAATTATACTTTTTTAAAAATGCTGTGTTTGGTATTCACTAATTTTTGTTGTGGGTTTGTTATCTGAATTTCGTTTATAATTTTTAAAACCTAAATATATTCCAGCTGGTTATATCCAGAGAAATTAAAAGTTTCAAAATCTCAAGTTTCAGATCATTAATTCCGATTGCACAATAAATGTAGTTATTAAGAAATATGTGATATTTTATCCTAGAAGTTTGTTTTTTTTTCCAAGCAAAGCTAACTAGTAAGAAGGAATTATAGATATGTGTTGGCAATGACTGATTCTCATACATCCTTGCTTATTGCTCAATGTACTAGATATAGTAAAAAAAAGTGTTTTATATTTTATATATTTACAATCAGGAATAAGCTTAAAGAGCCCTGGATACTTTTTTTGATTATATATATATGTTATTACACTTTAATCCGAGAATATTAAATTTTTGCACTCTTATATTTGACAACATCCACTTTAGATACATATATTAATGTATATTAGTAATCATTTATTAGTCCAGATATTAATTAAAGATTAATATATCTGGTTCAGCCAAAAATGCATCTGGGATAATTTACCTTTTTCAGATATTTTCAATTATATGTTGAAGTATTTGTAATGAAACAGAAATTTAAGTATATCTATTATGTATATATGTAAACACATCTGTTTGCCAAATCTACAACTTGGATTGAAGTCCAAATTGAATAATCTTGTTTTTTTTTTTTTGTTTCAGGCTTAGGGATTTTTTTTTTTTTTTCAGATAGCGGACTATCCAATACTCGATAGTTAATGGATATTTAGCTAATCTTTTACCTCCCTTTTAATATATATATATTACATATTTTCATTTTTAAAAAACATAAAATAAAATAAACCAGTTAAAGTTTATGCATAGGACCTGAGGTTTGAATTTGGAGTGAATGAAAATTTTTTACAAAAGAGATTTTTCTTTCAAATAGATGGTCCATAACCAACCCAGAAATCTATTCAATATTGGTTAGTAAATGAATATCTTTCTATTTTTGGCTAGTTAGTAAACCAAGAATGGAAAAATTGCTTAAGCTTTCATCATCGGAAAACGGCTAGTCTGGTCAGAAGTGCTTTTTCTTTCACTGTTTTTTAATCAAGTCCTTTTGGAGAAATCTTTGTCTTATATTATGCTATTTACCTATAAAATTCATCTATGTGTGTATATGGATACATATTAATGTAAAATTTATATTAAAGTACACTAATATTATTAATACAACACAAATATTGAATAATAAGTAATTATGCAGGTTATTAAAACTATCTAAATTATATTCAACATTAAATTATTTAGAGTATTAAAAATGTATTTTCTTTTTGTCAAGGCCTTTAAATGCCTTAAGCGTTGCTTTTTGCTTTTGGGTACTACCATCAATTAAACGTAAATTGATGATCTTTAAAACAAATATTTTGAAAAAAAGGAAAAACCGAGGAGGGGGGCAAATTATAATAATTTAATATATCATTTTTAATAATTAAATTATATTCTATTTCATTTTAATAAATCATAATTTTAACACTGGCTAGAAATTGTGAAGTTTTCATTACTTTAAAATTAGAACATTATTCTGGAATAATCCTGTTCTAGAAATTGAAATCTTTCTGTAAGTATAAAATAATAAATAGAGTCTGTTAAACTAAATCGTTCTAAAAGAGATCAAAGTTAAAAGTCTTTCGGTTTTATAAATGCAAATAATTAACTCTAAAATCTAATTTAGATTTCCTTATGAAGCTTTCAAAATGTAAATGAAATAAAAAGATGCCACACACTTGATTTAAATTTTGTATAGATTTTATATGTAGAAATAATTATTATTTCAAGTTACAATATGTATTTTATTATCTCTTTATTTTATTAAAATTGAAATTTTATATATCTTGTGAAATCTTGATAAAAGAACATTGTGTTAAGTAAATTTAAAAAATAATTATTTGTTTTATTAAACTAAAAATAATAATAGTCTGTGTGATTTAATGTAATTGTCGAGTGTTGGACTCAGGAGATCAAGGTCGAGTGATCGTGGCTCCATTTTCTTTCATGTCTTTGAACTGTTTATAAATTAGCGAGCAATAAATCAATCGACTATTGGTTTATACTCTCAAATAAATTATGTTTCAAAATATTGCTACTTAGCTAAAACTAAAGCTATGTTTAAATCACAAAGTAGCTCCCATCATTTTTGGTTCTTTTATTGGCTGATCAGTGGATGAACTATTTGTGGTTAATTGCTTTATATGTTCAAGAGGAAAAGTAAAAAAATAATGATTTAATCATGGCTTTTAGTTTAGATGATATTCGCGAACAAATATATGATTACCACTTTACATTACTCAATATTTGTGCGTGCTTGTATGTACATATTCTTATTATGCATAAATGCAATTGCACATAGGCCAGTATATAGTGATTAGTACATTCATTTATTGAGAACATAATTTAAGATTTGAATCTGAGTTGAAACAGAAAATTTGAACAGCCAACCTAGCTATTTAGACAATTAATGGATGGTTTCTAATTAAAATGGATTGTTTAGATAAAGATGTTCATGTATTTACCATAAAGCAAAAATATATCGTATATGGATATAGCATTTGTCATTATGAGAAAGATTTTTATGCTTTCAGATACTATTTTCTTTTTAAAATAGGGTAATGCTTATTTTAAACTAATGTTTATAAGGTATATATATAAAATATTGCAATTTTTTAAAGAAAAAAAAATAAATGTTTTGCCCAATTGCTTTGCAAGTATAAAATGAATCAATACCAACTGTCAAATATATTATTGCTAATAGACACAATGCTGCAAATTGTGCATGAATGTAATATGTACGTGTGTTAAGTGTTGAACTCAGGCTACTGATAAGATCTATATTTGACAAATAGTGGAATGACCTTCAACCATGAAAGTTAATGTGAATAATTAACAATCAATGCTTTATCATGAGTATTTTATCTTGCCTTCTAGAATATACTTTTTAAGGTATTTAGATATAATCCTATAACCAGAAGGTTACCAGGGTTTTTTTTTTAATTATCACTTTTTAGGGGCATCAAAATATTTGTTTTTTTCTCAAAATTATTTTACTGAACATGTGTTACTTGTTAAATTTCAAAAATATTAATAAATCTCTTATAAATTCCATTCGCAAGATTTAATTAATTTATATATAGAGAGAGAGAGATTATAACATACACATTGCGAACATTGTCATGATTTTTTTATCTTTAGTGTAAGATTGTGGGTGAGCATGGTTTTTTTTTTTTTGCAACATTTTGCCACAATAACTAAAATTTGGGATTTTTCATTGATAGAAGAAATTGCACTGGGAAACTACCTGATAATACATGGATTCCTATTTAGGAGAATTTATGTTCCACAATTGCATGAAGAAGAAGATCTATTTGTAGCAATATCACAGGCTATTAGAGATTTCCATCCACTGACAAGAATAATCCATGTTTGTTACTTTGTTTCCCCATGTTTTTTATTTGTTTGCTGCACTTTAAATTATATTAAATTTATTTTAACTACAATCAATTCTCAAACTTTGGTGTAATTTCTAGTATTTTTAAAATAATAGTAAAAAAATTAATTAAAAGGAAATATTAAATATGACGGCTTGATAATTAAAAAAACCCTGGAAAGCTTTCAATTACAAATTATCCATAAGTACCCTTTTTAGTTATCAAAGAATGGTTTCTGTTTTGATACAATGTCTATTCTCCTTTTTTTTTCTAGTCTTTCTTTCATTCTTTCTCCTATTTTTAAAAAAAATTTCCAATATATTGATCATGAGATTTTCATGCTATCAATCACTTCTTGCCATTAACTGACATAATAGAATTATGCAATTGTGCAATTCTGTTTCCATTCTTTAATGACACACGGCAATTATGACTAATATTTTTTGTATGTAAATATGTATGAATATACTAAGTACGCAAAATACTAAGCTTTGAAAATACAGTGATAATGATAAATTAAAAAAAGTTTTTTAATGTGATCTTGCACAAGAAAATACAGTGAATAACAAGTTACTTGGAACTAGATTTTAGACAGAGATTTTACTTAGCAAGTAATTGTATATTGGCTTTAAGTTTTTTTTTTTTGGAAGAGCAGTTGTTTAAGTAAAAGTGATTGCTTGCCAATGAATTCACTTGAGATATAACTCAGTATCTTCTATTTTTGCAATTTTTAGATGTATCAACGAAAAGTTTATATTAAAAATTGTTTTTAACAATGGTATTTTTTCTGATTTATTCAGACTTATATTTCAAAATTAGATTCAGAAACTTCAGAGAAAAAGTTGTTTTTCTTTCTTTGAGGAATTTAATACATTAGTAGAAATAGTAAAAATGGTCTAAATTATTGAAAAAAGTGATATTAGCTGTGAGAGCTTGAGTGATTTATTGTTACTAAATTTTTGCATGATGCAAAACTGGTTATTATAAACACTTCATTTACATTCAATATTGTGGATGAATTGGATTATACAAAGTTTGAATCTGCATTTAAAAAAAGCCATTAACAATGAAAACTTTTAAAGTGCAAAAATTAGAACATTCCAAGGTTAAAATAATTGTGGCATTAGAACATAGAGTTTTGGATTATGAATAGTTAGAAATTTAAACTTTAAAATTAATTGTATTTAAGAAATTATTAAATCACTCAAAAAATAATAATACTGTGAAGACAAAACTTTTGACCATTCAAAACAAGATAGAGGAAAGATTTATTACCCTCCTTCTTTATTACAGAATTCTTCTTTTTTTTTGGTTTTGTCAAAAAAAAAAAGATATTTTGTAGCATTTTTCCCTATATCCTACTATATGTGTTTAGAAATAATATTAAAAATAAATTATCTTAATGTTATAAATAATAAAAAAATAGATAAATATTTTTACTTTATCCCTTAAAAAAGAAAAATCTGAATAAAATAATATTATAATTATATGAATCAGTCTCAAATTATATGTAAAAAAATAATTTAAATTTAAGCAGACTTTATTTATTAAGCATTATAAATTATAAAATTTTCAATAAAAAAAAAATTAGGTGAACATCTTTGCAGCTTAGATTCACTAATAGTATTCATGGAAGAAATAGTCTATCCTAATATAATTGTTTCTGATAATATCAACACACCTCCAAAACCAAATGAATTTCTATCTGTTGAGCAAAACTATGCCAAATATAATAGATTTTACATGAATAAATTCATGAGTCTTAATCATCTGTAGTGATAAAAGAGTAGTCTGAGTGCAGTCTATGATACCACAGGGTCACCATGAAGAACTTCATAAGTAACAAAGAGATGGTTAAATAGATATCAAAACATATTTTTCAACTACCTTGAAGTATTTATCCATACAATCAAGTTAACTAAGAATTTAAATTTCCAAATAAAATCCTAAATCTATTATATATCAAACTCTAAGACAATATGATAAGAAATCTTTCTTGATTAAAGATGACAAAAGTTCATATGCTTAAAATCATATTCTAAAGAAGAGGAACATAATTATTCTTTCAGTTTTTTTATTATAAAAAAAGGATATGCAATAATATTCCTAAGTAATATTGTGAATAAAGAAGAAGCAATTAAATAATAAAAAGAAAATGAAGATATAAACATAATTAGCATTTTCTAATAAAATAAGCAGCTAATTTAAAAGTACTTTTATTGAAAAATATTTAAAGAGGTAACCCAAAATAAGAAAGCAAATGAGAAATGAAAAAGTGAGTATTAAATACTTTTGTAAGATTGTGGTTTTACTTCCAAATAAAAATGACAAGTCACACTGAGGGTATTAAAATTTAAAAAAATAGTATAATGTTTTTGTTTGTTTATTTTTTTAATAAAAGAAATAATGTCAAAGAATGATATGAAAGAAACAAAAAAACTATAGGAGAATGTATCAGGCTGGATATCACTAAACATCTGTAAATACCAGCCAAAATTTTCAGTGTACCATTAACTGTTAATCATAAAAAGATTTGGTAGAGTAATATCTAGGATGAGTGTACCAACTCAAATGCTTTTCAAAGATTTCTGTTTCCCAATGCAAATGGACTATTATTAACTAAAATTAACTATAGAAAAAAAACTATTGAAATAGTATTGCATTGATAAAACATAGTGCTATATTCACATCTCTCTGTACTATATGCTGGAGAAATTTTTTTTAAAGTGTTCCTCATAATAGAATATCCATACTCTCAGTAAAAGTTACTCAAATTATTGATATTAATAGCAGAAATAAAATTTGCCAATATTTTAAAATACATGCATATTTTCATTTATTTATATTGAATTTGTTTAACAATTATGTGCATTTAATTATTGCAGTATTGTTTATTATGTACTATGTAAGCAATAGGAGTATATGCATGCACTCTGTGCATAAGTGCATAAATATAAATCTATAATAGTTTATAAAAATACCAATTTTCATTTTTTAAATGCAAATATGTACATTATCTGGTAAAATGTGAATGAAGTATTATCAACTTGTATCCTTCTGTAGGCAGCAATAAAATGATAAAAAAGTAAACGAATCCATCTTTCTTATTACTGTTGATTAATTTTAATAAAATAAACATTGTGATAATAGCTGGAATACACAGTAGATATTGTTTAATTTGAGCACAGATTAAACACATGATAATAATAAAAAAAGTAGATTTGTTTAATTTTTTAGAATGTGTGGGTATAAAAAATTTTGTGCATGTGTTCACATGTCTCATTCAAAGAAGTTATTTATTTGAGAAATGGAGAAAAAGTCTAGTATTTAGGTGGGTGATTCATCATTAACAAATGCATTCTTAGGTCAACAAGATTTTTCAGAAATAGTTACGATGATAAACAAATCATGGTCATTTCTGAAAGAATGACTTGATTATGATAGAAACTATTACAGAAAACGATATTTTTGAAATATTTTTCTACTAACAATTCTTTTGTAAAAGGTAATTTTAT
This sequence comes from Epiperipatus broadwayi, assembly GCA_028023455.1. NCBI lineage: Eukaryota > Metazoa > Onychophora > Udeonychophora > Euonychophora > Peripatidae > Epiperipatus > Epiperipatus broadwayi. Next base: position 1,060,998 of record JAQFVV010000248.1, read on the forward strand.
TTACATTATTAAAAGATTGAGGTTGAAACAAAACTCATAACCTGGTCTTTCTTCTTAACTATAATTTCAAGAATAGTTCTCTTCACCCTACTCAAGAATTATCTATCTTGAATAATCAATGGAGACCAGATGGTATAATCTTTATTTTTTTTTTACTCCTCCATTATTTTATGATGGTTATAACAAATATCTTTATATCTATTATAAGTGAGGTTTATATTATAAGGAAAATATTCATAAAAAGTGAAAGTGCATATATTAAAATTTACAATCATGAACGTATTCAATGTTCACCTGGTGTCCATTGATTATTCAAACTTATAATAAGTGATTCTAAAATAGGGTGGAGATAACTGCTGTTGAAAGTATAAGAATAAGCACATGATAAATTTATGATTTAGTTGCTGAAATACAATTATAATTATAAAAAAGAGTTCATTGATTCGATTGTATTTTCATCTACCAACAAATCTATACTACATTACAAGGATCATATTTAGAAAGTTTGCTGGTTTCTAGTATAATCCAGTGTGCCACTTCCAGTCACTAAATAGTTTATTAGTTTTAAATAAGCATTTAATTTGACCCTTTTTGAAATTTGAACACAGATCTGAAAACAGTGGGTATTCATAAATAGGATTATTAAACCACCAAACATCACATGATCACCATTTCTTATGCTTGCTTATAACTGTTTTTAAAACAGGCAAAACTCTCTATATGTATTGCTATTCAAGCCTTCTGGCATCCATTGATTATTCTGGCTTGCATTGAGTGGCAATACATGATCATTATTGTTCTGTTCTTTAAGAAACGTGTTTATGTAAACGGATCTGGAGAAAAATCATGAAATTATTGCTGTTTAAGTAACTGTTACCTCTTTTTCTGTATAACTATAATTTTTAAAATAAATGTTATAACATTTAGACCATAAAAGGCATACATAATTTTAAAATATCTTTATACAAACTAAACGCTTTCAGTACTTCTGGTATCATAATCGTATGCCTTTTTTGGTTGAAATGTCCTAAGTACTAAACGGGGTAATTAGTGTCTATTATTTGTTTATTTAACTAAGAATAAATAAAATTGTATTTGAATGGTAAAATCAAGATGTATGTAATATTAAAATAATTACTTATATAAAAATCTTTGGTATTTTAAACTTGCTAATTTTATGGGAAAAATCTCTTTTTATCTACAAAGTTTTAATAGGGAGGAGGGGAAATCCATCTTTATCTAAAATGTTTTAATAGGGAGATAAAAAAAAACGAAATTTATGCACTTGATTGCTTATCTATGACTACGAAATTTACAAACTGAAATTTTTTAAATGCTTTCGTTGGTAATGTAACGAAATATAGTCTAAAAAAAAAAAATTAAAATGAAAACAAAAATTCCTGTGAGAAAAAAAAATCTCAATTGTTATGTAAAATAAGAATTTTCAAGAATCACCGTTTACTAAAGAATTTTAATAACTTATGTTTTCAACTGACCTTGCAAATTATTCTACCAACTAATTATTATTTGCTAATTGAGAGAAACTTTAAAATATGTTTTTTTTTATTGTAAATTTGAAATAAATATCGAAAATGTAAGAGGTGAAAATTTATTAAACATTTTATTAATACAAAGCTTAATGGTTATGGATTATAACTGAAAACTCCTTGATTGTATCTAATCTATCATACTTATTCTATATATAATACAATAGAATCACAATGATCAACAACCACCAGATGTCAGTGTAATATCTGGAAATCTTCCGGTAACATGGATAAAATATAAATATTCATACAGTAGATTATTACAGATTAGCAGGCATTCTAAGATCTCTCTACATGGGAACAGGAGGCAAACTCATATCTCACAATGTCAATCAACTGCCAATTGATGAAAATTATTGCAAGTTTTCTTCATTAGACAATCAAGTAGCTAACAATATCTAGATACTCAATTACTGACCAATAATAAGACTGTTAACTAGGTTGGCTATGAGTAGTTTGTTAAAAAATTATCAACTACTGTATTTAAAAAGTTCCAAACAGATTTTAATCCAGGTCATTAGCATAATGTTTAGCTTAATTAACAAATATTATTATTATTAGGTGTTTGTCAAATTGCCACTTGTTCCTAGCAATTATATAAATATGATTTTTCCAGAATAATTTAATATATTAACAGAATAAAAAGTGTTTGGTTGGTTGTAGTTCTTTAATTACTATTTTTTTTTGTCTAAATGAGGACAGCTCCTTTAAATTCCTGTCATCAAATTTAGAAGTATTTATTGCACTAGTATCTGTTGTTTATCTATAAAGATACCATTATGGTTGAGTAACACCATTCTCTTTTAGAAATAGTTATTGCAAACTTGAGCAATTAATAGGCATCATATAGTATAATTCTGTAATTCTCTCATTTTCAGAGTTTTCTGGCTTGTGCCAAATATAAGTGCTCTGTGTCTTCTGACTAGTTCTAAATGATGAAGGCCATTATCCATTCTGGAGATGAGAATATTTCAGTACTATTTCACTGGAGATCCAGTGATTAGTCAATCTTACTACAAGTGACTTTAGAATGGGGTAAAGAAAACTGCTTTTGGAAACAGTTATTGGTATTAACTTTTAGATTCTGAATTGGATGTTCATTGTTGTAATGCTAATGTCTGTGTCTGTGAGGGGCAGGGGGTCCACAGTAATATTTTCCTTTATTTGTCTAATAAATATTGTTTTTTTAATATAAAATATCTAAAATGAGGCAATTTTAATCTAATTATTTTTGATCCAATGAACATAGAGACTTAAATTAATCAAGCACCCCTATGTACTTTTGTTTTTTTCCTAATCATCCTTGTATTAGAGTTATCTCTATTTATTAATCTTTTCTTTATATTCATAATAAATTAAAAGGAAATCCAATCATATAAAAAGGTAATCATATGAGAATTGCACAAATATAACTCATTATTTATTTAGTACAAAAATTAAAGAAAGGCAAATGACTTTTAAACATTTATTAATAAATAATGAATTTATGGATGTCTTGCAAAGATATTTAATTGATCAGTTGTGAAAAATGAGATACAGAACAGAAAAGTAATGTAGTGAGAGAAAATGATAACAAAAAAGAATGACTTTAATATGCATATGTTAAAAAAATATGTATTAAAAATTCTTAAGAATATATAATTTAAAAGAGGAAAACAAAAGATAAGTTAAAATAATGTTTGATGAACGAATAGTAAATCTTTCTTTAGAACATTACTGCAGAAAAAAGCAAAGTAGTTTTTGTATTTTAATTTGTAAGGCTTTGATTCTAATCATTAAAATATGTGCTAATATTCTAATTTGGATATTGTTAGCTTTAGAAAGGTTGTGGGAATTGGTAATTTCCATTTATAGTTGACCATCACAACATAGCATAGTTTAGTTATATTACACTGTTATGCTTATTAAATCATCATTTTACAAAGAACTTCGGCAAAAAAAAAAAAAGAAACATTTTGACAACTAGACATACTCTAGTATTGTAATATGAATTCATTAATACCACTATTTTGTAGTTTGGTAGTAGTCATAACTTGTCCAGATGCACCACCAATTTATATATAGGAAAATATGTTCTTGTTTGTAATAACTCATAATTAAGAAAAAGATTTATTTTAGATATAGATATTTAATGATAGTTATGTAGATCAATGTTTTTCAAGTACTTTTATAATAAGTAAATTTATTTCCTGACTATTTTCTCCAGCTACAATTTTGCAAGATATTGTTTTACAAATCTCAGATATAAATAATGTAGAATTTTTTTTATGTCAAACTGTAATACTTATATGAAAGTAATCATTCTTTACACAAGCACCATACTTTAATATTCAATTAGCAAAGTTAAATAGTAGTAAACTCTCAGTCTAAGTCACAGGATAAAGTCTTTGGAAAAGACAAGAATGACCATCTTATCTTTTGTACTTACATACAATTATGTGGGCCAATCTTAAGGATCTTAGACTGAGAGTGTGAATATATTACATTATTCACTTTATTTACATTTCTATTTTATTATACATTAATACTTGTGAAATTTTGAAATTTATTATGTTAATATTAAAAGATATACTTTAATGTAAATAATCTAGAATTTTTTTATAAAGATAATCATCCTTGGATCAAAAGTTTACTAGTATTTAACATTGCTAATTGAATATAAATTATGGCACCTGTGTGAAGGATGATTACCTTCATATCAGAAAATTCAGATGCATATATGCAAGTTTTTATTTTTTTCCTATACACACACATATAAATTATTAACTATATGATCGTTTTATATATTTTATCCAATTTTGCTAAAATTCTGTAATAATTATATAACTATTTTTATAAATTTATTTAGAAAATAGCTGAAACTATTTCTTGCTGCATCATTTTAATCTGTACATCTTCTAATAACTAGGATTATAACTCTAATATAGGTTATATAAATTGTAGACATATAAAAAAGTTACCCAATTTTTTCAATAATTTTTGCTCTTATAGCAGAATAAAAAGAGAAAGAATTTATGTAATCTTAATGCTAAATAAGGTTTCAAAAAAAAATTTGCTATTAACTGAAAAGAAACTCTTTGATTTTTCTTTGGGACTTAAAAAAAACTGACCAAGGTAAATTTTAATATCCACTTCATACATTCTTATTGTTATAAATAAATGTAAAATCTTTGACTAATCTTTCTCAACTAGTAGACATGTTTACTGATTTTTATAGGATCAAGATGATCATGGATTTCTTTTTCAAATGTTTGATAGCTCTTGACAGAATCATCAATTGGGTTTTTTATTGAAGGCAAGATGAATGTTTGAATATATGTATATAAATACTCATTCTCTTTTATATTTACAATTATAATAGACAAAAATAAGTTATGATCATCATATTCTAGAGTCTTAAAATCATAAGCCAAGGCAGTGTTTATGAGTAAATACAAAGCATGATGATGACCTTTTGTTTAGTTATGTAAACTGAACATCACATTCAGATAAAAAAAAAAAAGCCAAATTGGAAAAAGAACTGTCTAGAGATGGTAGAACCAACATTGTATTTCATTGTTATAGAAGTTCCGATAACAATGACCTGTGGCATAGATGATGACATTCTAAACAATCTTTATGCCTTTTGATATTAAATTTTCTATTAGGCAAGTGTTGGTTTCATTTCCTATTACATGAATTTTTATTTGTCCATTTCATTTTTGAAAGCTTCAATGTAAACTTTTCACTGGCAAATCACTGATCATTATAAAAATATAAATCAAATGCTTTAGTATCCAAGAGTTCATAGTTCAAGCACAGGAAGTGACTAAGCTGGTTTGTGATGTATGAACTTTGAACTCCAGAGTCTGTCACTTTATCATTGCTCCAAATCATATGGACATTAACAAAAACTTAAAAACATTAAATTAGCTAAGATTACAAACCCAAAGCAAAAAAGCATCCATAGAAACAATGTAATTGCAGCATATTAGCAATAATAGTCTGAAGTTTAGACCTTAATGTGGACCTGGTCAAAGTTTATTTCATTTCTTTTTACATATATTTTCAAGACTTCAATCATATATACTGAGGATTAATTAACATCAATAAATAATATGCACTTAACTAACATTGAATGCAAAATTGTATAATATTAATAATAATGGTTAATTGCTTGAGTAGTCATGTGATCTTTGAGCACCCAAATGACAGGTTGGCACAACAATTTCATTCAGTTTTTGGAATATACTTTTTCACTTGATTTAGTTGAGAATGAATTTAGAAATCTTGAGCTCTTCAGTCAGAAAACTCTATTACTTTGTAAATCTAACAGTGATCATTATGTGGACATTTTGTTTTTGTTAAATGTTTCACTTTTTTTTAAAGTGGTATGGTGTTTGAGTTTATCTTAATAAGGTAAAAATTGAAACATTAAAAGTAAATCAGTCTCACAGTAATAACACATTATGACAAAGGAAGGAATTTAGCTATTGAATCAATAAAACATAAATTTGAAAGTCATAGCACGCATTGTGATATCCAGTAAAAACTTGCGAATTTTATCACTTAAGATTTTATTTTCTTCTCCAAATCGTATACTTAATTTTTTTTTTTGGTAATAATATCTTTGGAAACATTTCATTTTTACAAAGCAAAAATATTTTATTTAAAAAGGATATAATAATTTCTGTAACAATAATATAGTTTAAAGTGATTAATAAAAAAACGTATGTATCTCCAAACAAAGCATTCAACTCAAAATATTTTTGATAGCTTACTGATTTCATAAGATTTAGTGTTGGCTGATTAACTAACTCCTTGTATGTTACATGTATTTTTTATTAGTAATTCCAATAAGATGTTAGTAATGTCTAAAACTATAGAAGCCATTAAAATTGTAAGAAAACCATGTAACACTTTACTATCACTTTTGCTCCTTAGAAATTTAGCAAAATAAATAGATAATTTATATATAAGTATATAGATTATCATCTTTTTTTATATATAAAGATTGCTATTTTTGTTTATGATTATTTTTTCAGAGATATCCTTTAAATTATGCTTTTTTTAAAACTTTTTAATTAATACAGTTTTCATACAAAAAAGTATCTTTGCCTTACATGATTTAGTGCAGTGGAAGAATAACATGCTGGAATTCACAGTTCTCACATAACATCTCCAATTCTGACACTACAAATGTTTGAACTTCTGTGAATCTTTGAGCAATAAATCATTTGCTATTATTATTATTAATGCTCTTCATATGTACAAAAATATGCTTTTCCATTAATATTGCTGTTTAGAAAATTTTGATTTAAGTTCAGAAAGATTTTAAAGTCTTACTAGAATTAATATCACATAAAGTAATCAATAAATAAGTAATATAGGTAAGTCTTTAACATAGTATTTAATGCATTCATTTGTCAAGTGCATGACTTGAAGTTCAATTTCAGGTGAAGTTAAATTGTTAAGGATACAAATATTTCTGATTAATCATTTGTTTATTGTGCATTATAATCCTTTAATATATATAGTAAGATTTTATATATAGACTGCTTAGTTCTTTACTGTTTTTCTCTTTACTCTATATTTTATATATGAACATGTTTATTGACACTGTCGATTAGAGAAAAATACTATTATGTTAATTAACAAATTTAAACAGAACAATCTCGATATCTTTAAGTTTTTGGTGTTAGTTTTCAGGTGATTGAAGAGTTTCTAGAAATGAAGATGTGGATCATTATATAGGTAATTAATATACTTTTTTGTTGTATGATGACTTGTGTATTGTTAACTACAAATTCGACTACATTTTTAGAGTCATCAGAATTTAATATCGATGGTATCTAAGTGTCGGATCCAAGTATTATAACCTATCATAGTATTCTATTGCCTTTAAGCAATATATTTAAAAAGAACACACATTGAAATTGGAATTTAGAATCTACTAAAGACGCGCAGTGTGATTAATAATTTGATTATCAATCTTTGCCTATAAATTTATGATACTATTTTTACACTATCTGATTCTGATCTAGGATTAAAAATGCTACTTCAGAGACCAAAAAGATTTTTTGAATGCTAAATGATATGTGTGTATATCAACTGAATATATTTCACCTTTTACTTGCTTGTACATTTTATGTACACACACACACACATATATATAAATGTAATAATTATTTATGTCTTTTAAAAGATATTGTCAAGAATCATTTAAATCAGAAAAAAAGAACAATATAATCTTTTTTCGCATCCTTCGTAAGTTTTTGACTTGTCATTTTCAGGTTTGTTACTCCACTGCTGTCTTTTGTACGACAGTCTCCTACTGAGAAACAAACTTTATATTTTGTGGCCTTAAGCCCTTTATTTTACACATCAAAAACCAAAATAAAGAAATGCAATTATTATTATTTAACCTTTTAAAAGACATATTTTAATGAAGCCTAAAGCTTTGGACTTTTATACACCTGTCACTCAATTTATAAATGAAACTATAACATAAAAAACTATTTTAGACTTTTTTTAATCATAAACATTTATATTCTTTAATTGCACGGGGAATCTCTGGTTCCATAGTATTATAGATTCTGAATAACTCGGCTTCATTTTTGTGTGACTGTACAGTTTAATGTAATGGTAGAATGGCAGACCCTGGAGTTCAAATCTACGAATAATGTTCCAGTTCTGTCATTTGCAACACTCCAACTACTTATGAACTCTAGAGCAATTAACCCTTCGATTACTATTACTATTAATAGTCGTAATATCTTAAATTCTTTTAATAGTTATATATTAATAATATTTGAGTGTACACACACAGTGAAGTTTAAAAAAATATGGCATAAAAATATGTTTTATTGAAAATTAAGAATTGGACCTTTTAAAATGTTATAGTAAGTAGTTAGCAATAGTTGCATATCTATTCACTGATCAATATCGAGTTGGTCATGGACTAGCTACTTGAAAGAAAAACCCTAAACCCAAGAACATGAAAAATAAGTTTTGCAAAGATAGAATTCAAATCCATTTTGGGGATGGTAACTAGATATGCTATCCCTATACCATGGAGTTTGTCTATCTATATATATGTGTTTAAAGTTTTCAATAATATATATCATATAAAAAGTATTATGAGAAAAAAATGAATAAGATTTTAAAAAAGTTTGAAGAAGTAGTTATTCCTGGGTACTTGGCTAATGAACTTGATTTATAAATAGTATGTGGATGATGTGTTGATATGTGTTCGGGAAGAATACATTAATAATATTTGTGAAGATTTAGCAAAAAAAAAAACATTATAATAAACTACTGAATTCAAAAATGCCTATAATAATCTCAAGTTTTAGGTCCTCAGGCTCTATAAAATAAGTGTTTAAATTATAAAATGATAGTCAAGCTCTTAAAAACTCGGGGGGGGGGGTTTACCCTCAATCTTTTATCCCAGCAATTCAAAAATTAGATGGGTTTAAGGGCTTCCTCAACATAAACCTAAACCTTTGCAAATATGGTGCAGACCAGAAAGCTAATATTGAAGTATATGTTAAGGGTTTATGTAAAATAAGTCACAATTATAATACATTAATTGCTACTGTCAAAAAATGTTATAACAAAATAAAGCAGATACCCCTTACAACAGATAGACAATAATCTTGGATAAGTCTGCCTTATACACCAAGACTGTCACAAAAAATGAAAATAATATGTTCTAATATGTACAATATTAGATTGAGAACCCCTCTGATTTAAATAGACTATTAAACAATACAAAGAACAAGTTACAATAGAATCAAACCCCTGAATGCAGTAATGCCTCTTGTAGTACAGTATACTATCGAGAATCTCACACAAATGTAGCCACTAGAGTTACACAACAGAAATATGTATACAAGCACACAAAAAATAGCTCCAAATATAAATTGGTTTTTCAGAGCATGAGCTAGAGTTTGACCACACTTTTGACCACATAAACATCAATGCCATTTGTTCTAAATGTATTAACAGAAATCAGAGGAGAAAGAAGTCATGGTTTATTTCTAACAGTTTCCACATAATCAGCAAGAAAGTGAATAGTATTGAACTATCTAACAAGTGGATTTTAATCAGTAATTTAAATAATTGGTTCACCATTTAAATAGCATGACACATCCTGCAATTCATGAGTGCTATGATTCTGGATTTCATGACCAAAAGCATGTTCAAAAAAGAATTTAACATTGAATAATCTTTTTTAAGCCAACATTTGAAAAATTGTGGCATATATCTATTAAAAAAAGAAATCATAAAAAGAAAAATTAAAATTGTAAGTTCAGATTTAAAAACACATTGCAGGGGAAAGTTCCCTGGAATAGTATTTCATTTATCCCATCCCCTCCTCTAAGAGAATTGCTAAAGAAAGTGATGTTTATTAATATCTGAAAGGGGAGAGCTTTGATATTTTATTTTTATTTTTTACTTTCCTTTTGCTAGGAATAACTAGATATACATTTACTGATCAATATTGGATGGTTAGCTAGATTGGCTATGGGCTAACTTCTTAAAAGCAAAATTTTAAACTTATTTAAAATCTTTAGTTTTTATATTTTACCTAATCTAAATTCAAATTCCAAATCATAAGAATGGCATAGACATAGGCTAAAAAATTTTTTTAATTTAAATTGTACAGTACAATTTGAAATTTTTTATTTATTTAAAAGTTTCTATTCAAGAACACTTTATTTTTTTAGTTTTTTCACACATTGAATAGACAGTTGTTATCCATACAAGATCATTTTATCAGATTTCAATCTATATTGTGATTTTAATTATTTTATTTAACAAATCTTTTAAAATTTCTTTATTATGTATAATCAGTTGCTTGAAAAATTAGATGATACTTTGAGATAGAAAATATCAGAATAACAATTTTATTCATTTCCCCCCTCCTTTTTTGTATACGATTTTCTTCATAATCTAGGAATTTATGTTTTAAAAGTCTTTGAGTTATCTTGTCAGAGATTTCAAAGTCTTTATTGTTACACTTATTTTATCTATCTATCTATCTATCTATCTATCTATCTATCTATCTATCTATCTATCTATCTATCTATCTATCTATCTATCTATCTATCTATCTATCTATCTATCTATCTATCTATCTATTTATCTATCTATCTATCTATCTATCTATCTATTTATCTATCTATCTATCTATCTATCTATCTATCTATCTATCTATCTATCTATCTATCTATCTATCTATCTATCTATCTATCTATCTGTCTGTCTGTCTGTCTGTCTGTCTATCTATCTATTTATCTATCTATCTATCTATCTATCTATCTATCTGTCTGTCTATATATTTTCCTATTTCAAATACCAAAAATAGAATCTTTATAATGCAAATTATGAAAAATCATCTTCTCTTCTGGATACAATATTTAAATAAATAAATAGATAAATAGCCTTTAAACCAGGAGTTCCCAACCTTTTTGCACTTTAGAGCACATTCTATAATACCGGTTAGGTGGTGGGCAACATTTATTTTTTTAATGTAAATTTATAGTTGGATATTGTTAATAATACACATAATGTACAAAAAAATATTTCAAAAATAAAATTTTAACATATAATTAATGTTTATATTTTATGCTGTAAAAGTATAGTATGCCCTACAATTTGATTACAATATAATACAATAATTTATAAGAAATCTTAAAAATTAAATTTATTTGTATCAGATAAATAATTTTTCATCATGTTCGGATAGCGGCGGGCACACGTAAAATGGTCTGCGGGCACCATGATGCCCCTCAGGCATAGAGTTGGGGACTCCTGCTTTAAAGAATCTATTGTAGAAGCAATCCATCTTCAGTATCTCTGTACAGTAAAGAAAAAGTCAGTATCCATTTTTTTTCTACTTCATTTTCTGTTTGTGACATCAAATGACATTTGTACAGCAAAGTGGTAGATCATAGAAATTTTATTGTAGTTGATCAAAATATTATTTTTAGTTAGGAATCAGTTTTTAATTTTTGCTTATTGGCCAGTTTCTTTTCACACTGAGTCAAATACTTTGTCTCTAGCTGTCACTTGATGAATTTATTATTTTAATTTGTCATTTTAAGAAGGAAACTTTTTTTTTAATATGGTAGAATATAATAGAGGCATCTTTCAATTTAGCAATCTCTATAACTAATTCTTGGCTTCTGTCTTTTTTTTTTTTTACATAGATGACAATAATTTTACAATATCCACCAATAATTATCTTCTATTTTTAACTTGCTATTGAAGCTAATAACTTAGAACTTTTATTTGTATGCCAACATACAATTGTAGATCTAATATCAGATCTACAGTTTTATAACTTAGCAACTCTACTTATAACCCAAATATAAATATTTTTACTTTTTGGGGAAAAGAATCTTAAAAACTACTAACTATCATTGACTTTTTTTATACCTATATTAGAGAGTATTACTATTTCTCTTCAACTTTAGTTGCTACAACAATTGAGCAATACTATCTGATATTAAAAAAAAAATCAAGTTTCTACAATAAGCTTCAGACATCTGTGTTTTCTTCTGTTTAGGACATATATTTTTGCTTTATCAAAAGGGTCTAAAAACTGAGACGTGATTGTTGATACTTAGATATATTATCATAGAGTAGTGATTAAATTTACATTATATTTATTGGCTATTTTTAGTTGGAAACAAGTACTAATTCTATATAATTAATACAAAGAGTGAAAGAAATAGAGAATTTTGCAACTTTTGTTGATCTTTAAAACAAGAATGGTAATTTGAAGACAAAAAGAATATTAGAACTAACAAAACAGCTTTTATTAAAATTGCATAGGATATAAAAAAGAAAATGCATCATTACTGATAGAATGATTTAATAATTACTGATTAGAATAGTTATAAGGAGAGGGACAATGATTCCCCTAGAATTTGTAAAGGTCTGGGACAAAAATCACTATTATTGGAAACATTCAATTGGATGGAGAAAACCTTACTTTTCTACTTTATGATTGATCTAATTTCCAGCTCATTATTGTTACAAATATCTGAAAAGAATTGTATTTTATAGTACAACTTTTTTCAGATATTTGTAACAATAGTGAGCTAGCAATTAGATACTAACAAAGTAAAGATTTCTAATTTTACTTTTCTTATGGTTTAGTATGTGAAATCATTAATTATAGCATGGTAATGTAAAAGCTCACACTGTTAATGTTTTTTGACAGTAATGTCACATTGGAAATCATTTTGAATCATAGATGTTCTTAGGTAATATTTTTATTAATTTTAATTTAGAAGTGAGCAAAAATAATTCCCATTATATATGTAAATTTATATCATGAATTTTTAAAGATAAATAATGCCAGTCTGAACTTCTTTAAACATAAAAATGTGAGAATAATAAAATGTGAAATTTGTTGTCTATACATTTTCACATGTGTCTGGTCATGTGTGTCAATTGTATGAGGTAGATTGGATAGCTGAAGGAAGTTTGAAACTCTGGGCTCAAATCTCTTATAATTGCATCTAAATTCCAGGGATATAAAATATACCTGTATTTAAATATAATTATAAAAATATATTAGTTTTCAAAATCCTTATTTTTCAAAAAACTACATTTTATAGCATTTCACAATTCTGCCAATTTGATGAAGTTCCTAATCATAAACCACCTTTTAAAGCACAGTATTTCAGAAAGAGCTTCTTATGATATATTAAGGAGAATAGAAATAGATGTGCTTAAAGTGTTTAAAAAAGACTCAGTCTTTCTGTTTAACTTGACTGACATTGATATTCTGACTTCATTTAAGGAGAAGCTAATTTGCATCTTCCATGTGGGGGACACTATTGATTGGAAATATATAAAATGTATTTTTAAATTTAAATTTATGTGCAAAGCGAACTTCAGAAAAGCTTTTTTAAAGGATTAATACAAAACTTAAAAAAAAAAAATACAAACAAACCAGTTTTATGACATAATCTTTTAAAACATTGACATCTTTTCATTTGAAATGGAAATTATACGCATATAGTAAAAACTTTAAAGAGTTGAATAATTGTTTAAGTATTAAATTTATTATACATTGTGATATATTGTTTGATAACTTGCCCATTATAGAAAATTTTCTATCAATAAACTATCTATCTAAATAAAACCATGTTTTAAATATATATATATATTTAAAATCATAAAAATTTTTACATTTTTAAACTTTATGATTATTGCATAGTTTTTCTTATAGAATTATGAGCTGATACCAATTTATATATTTCTTATTATCTTCTTTAAAAAAAGATAATTATGATATCCACATTGCTAAAAGCAGATATATACATGAATGGTTAGCTCGCCTGAAAAAAAAATTCTAAGCATATTTATAAGTTTAAAAATCTCAAAATTTACCTGATCTGGATTTGTATGTGTGCAATGCATATTTCCATAATATGGAATCCCTATATATTACTTTTTTTACAATATTTATATTGTTATTGTAATGGTCAAGATTGTATAATCAATCAACAAGACTGAAAGACCCAGCAGGAATTCTCAACCAGCAGAGACAGTTACCTCCATGCTCCTAGTTTAAATCCCTACCTAAGCTTTCTAGTCTCAACCACCTAATTAACATCCTTGATGTCATACAGCCTCCCTTCTTCATACACTGTGATGTAACTCAGGGTTCAAACATGGACTCTCTCAGGGTTCTTCATAGCTCACAACATTTACCATACACTAGCACTCGTTAAGCACTACAAAAAATTTATTCACATTGTGGATATTGACATGATTTTAAAATTTAATCATCCCTATACTGATACCAAGTGAAATATTTATATCAATAATAAAAAAACATGGATGTGTTTGTTTTGGCAAATGAATAACTTTATTGTATGATAAATATATAATAACTAATTAATAGTTTTGATTAACAAGGATGACATCAGTTTAAGTTAACAATAATAATAAAAGTTTATTTACAGAAATTAAACAAGGGATAGAGTAGCTTACAAATTATTGTGCTGGCTTTTACATAATTTATGCAAGGTGGTGGCAACTTTCAGAAATAATATGTGCCCTATTTAATAGTATTGGGATATGAGAATCTATCAGCCCATTATTTTATTTGTTTAATGGAACAACTTGTGATTGGGTTTGATTTAAGGTCATCCCAGATTACTTGAGAGTGCAGATAAAGGCTAAGATAAACCTTACTTAGAAATTGCAGTACAACTTATGTGAGTGGTGTCAATGGTAAAGATGCACATAGTTCACAACTAAGGATAGATGTCCTTGGCCATGGGAGTGCACTTGCTTCTAAACAAGGGCACATACCAATGAAGAAGATGTCTTGTTGAATCTAGGATTTAGGGTGGCGATAAGTTTTAGCTCCATCACTCAACCTAGAATGGGCTAATATTTGATTAGGGAACCCAGGCATGCAAAAAGGAATGTCCTTGGCTGCAGAGGTGCACTTGCTTCTAAACAAGGGTGCATACCAATGAAGAAGATTTCATGCTGAATCTAGGATTTAGGATGACAATGTCTTTAGCTCCATTGCATAACCTAGAATGGGCTAATATTGATTAAGGAACCCAGGCATGCAAGAAGGAATAGCCTGGACTTGTCACAGTGACTATACAAAGATGAGTGAACCATGCAGTAAATATATATAATGAAGTTTAATACTAATCTGACCATTAGGTAGGAATGCAAATATATATAAAGATATAAACACTAAATTATTAAACCTCCCACCTACACAAATAATAAACATTATGAAACTTATTTTATATAACAAATGAACCTCCCTAGTTAATCATGCATGATTATGTTATAACTAAGACCTGTTCACAATAACTATTTTAATCATCTTAAATTTGAAAATCTAATAATATGATATGTAAGCATTAAGGAGATATATTACCCCTAAAATAGACTGATATCATGATGCATTACTTCTTACATTGCCTGTACATGGATTGCAGTTTTATTTATGTATATATTATACTGCATCAATAAAAAATGTAATAAGTACATTTAGATAACTTTATTAATACTACTTTCATGTAAAAGAATCTTGAATTATAAGTATGATCGCATTTACATGAGTTTTCGTTACATAAGATCATTTAAAAAAAGTTGAATTATTGATTTTAGCAATATGGGAAGTAACTATCACAGAATTAATATATAATTTTTTCACACATATCTTCAATTAAAATTAGTTTCTAATGCATAGGTTAGGCTATATTTATAGAGCAGCATGATAAACAAAATGATTTATATAACTAATTGATTAGGAAAATACACTTGCCACTCTTTATTAATTTTTTACATAATTCTAAGAATTGAGGAATATAACTTTCCTTGAAATGATCAGGAATAAAAAGAGAAATTAATAAAACAATTCATATAGTAGTAGTATTTTAAAATTTGATAGTTTTAAATTTAGCATCTTCTTGGACATTCCATCTCTTGGGATTTTGAGAGCAGAGAAGCGTAGACACATTTACTGAATTGAAATTTAATTCCCTCCATCATTCAAGGTAATATACATAAATAAAATTACAAAATATAGATTTCTAATTTGTTGAATAATGAATTTAGTAGGTTTAACATTAATGATAAACACTATATATGCATAATTTATAAGATTAAGACTAGTTAACAAAAATATATTAAAGAAAATTGAGTTACAGTTAAACTTTGAATAATTATTAAAGCATTTTTACTGGAAATAAGATAATAACTTCAGGACTTCTTTTGCACAGATGGATATACAGATTTATGGTCTTCAGAATTACATTGAGATGGTAGTACATAGATGAATCTTAATTTTTAATAGAACTCTTCATGTCACCCACTTCACCAATGACTGCAGAAACACCAATGCCCAACTACTCGCTCATAATGGCAGGTACTTTTAAGATTTTCTTTCTTATTCACGGATACCAAATTAACAAGCAGAGTCTTAAGAAGGACAACTCGCAATATCATGCCAAATATTTTATATATTCTATATATCTCTTTCTAAGAATATTGTACACTATATACACAATGCCCTCTTCTATATCTATGCCTGGGATCTGCTTTCTAATTCTTAATGGAGTTTTCTGTCTTTTTGCTTTTAATTCACATTCCATTAGTTTCTTACTTCCTCATACCTTGTGTGCAACTGAATTGGTTTTTTTTATTGTCTTTTATTTTTCATTTAACACCTTAAAAATGTATATAGACTCTGAAGGTGTTCAACTGTAACTATTATAGCCAATTGTATCTATAGATAGGGAAATATGGCACTTATATTTTCTCCTGTTATGGCTTCCTATCTTTCTCCCATTGTATACATTTTATTAATATTTCTTTACTTAATTGACTGTGCTTTTAACAAAATACCTTTCCTAAAATACTATAGCATGACTTAAAACAATCAGCTTTTAACTTTTTTTAAATGTAAATTTATACATGCACGCACGCACATATTATTAATGTGTGCATATATTGAGAAATAGATTATAGACTATAATTCAAGCGAAAATGAAGCAGGCATATATGCATGCACATATGCACCGCTTCACTTATGTATATAATTACAATAAATGATATTTATTTAATATCATTTGAGGTATTGTTCTTATATATACTAAATGATAAAAGTTAGTATATATATTTTTTGTAATTGAAAAAAAAACTGTATAAATTGTTAACCTCATTTGTAGTTATATGTTTATAAAGATTTTATGGTTATAAAAACTTAATATCAAAACTTACTGATGTAAATTGATATTGGGAAAAAAAAAAAAGCAAAGAAATTTGAAATGTAAGCGTTTTACAAGCAGCTTTGATATATATATATGTATAACTTAAATAACCCTGATATTTTTAAAAATATACTTTTATTTATTGATGAATCACTATTTTTATCTTTATATAAAAGAGAATCCTGAAATTGAAATTGTTTTTCCAGTTAAGAGACTAAATATATTGTGCTTTTGCATAACTAATGATAAAGATAGAAATTTTATGTTCATTCACAGATTTCCATGATTTGGAAAAAAGAAAAAAATTACTTGCGTGGTGTTGGTGTTTGAGAACTGGGAGAGAAATTTTTATCATGAACACTGTCTGTGTTATTCATGCTGCAACAATCAATTTCTGTAATGATTCCGGGTTGAGGAAAATGGGAAAAAGCAGAAGATCTCAATGTCACACTTTGCTGATTGAGAATCGCATAACCTTTTAAGCTACAAATAATAAGACTATTTATTTATTTACAGCCATTATGATAATAATTAATACATTACTAATTAAATATCCGGAAAATAAAATTTAAATGTATGAATTTACAAAGCAGGAATATTCAGCTTTCCAAAATCTTAAATGGAAAGGAATGGTATTAAAAAAGACTATAGTTGCAATTTATTAGTGTGTGTCACTTGTTTTCTAGGGTTTTATAATTAATATTTTTTTAGATTAATGAAACTATGTTGTTATAGTTCAACATTGCATATAATCTGTCTTATTACAAACCATCTATATCTTTGCAGCACCGTATATAAATAAATAATATAACAATTAAATAATAATAATTGGATGTATATTTACAATACATTACATACATAATTTTTATTTTTTATATTGATACAATAATCTTATGGTAATCAAAAAGAAATAATGATTAACATTGATTAATTAGCATCTTTTTTCATCACTTTCTTAATTTGCAAATATATGAATTAAATAACTATCTCTTAAAAAAAGATTAAAATATGGTAATCAGTACTATTAGACTTTTTAATTTACAAGTATTTATAGAATTGTTTTGTTTTTTTTTTTTTTAATTTTATTAATTATTTTTTATTGTACTACGTTTATTATTATTTTAAATGTATGTATTCAATATTAAATAAAAACTACTCTTTGAGTAATTCATAATCCATGCTAAAATAAGAAAATCTAAGATTGGGAAAAATTTGAGATTCTCATAATTTCAATTGGATTAAGAGATTTTGTAGAATATTTCTTGTTAGATTAACAATATTACACATGCACTAATAAAGGCATCTTTTATCTAAACTAATGTTCAGCTATGGGAATAACTTTTTCTACACTGTAGAAATGTGTAAGTAATTAGATTCGTTGGTAATTACTTCATTTGCTATTATAGAAACTGTTTGTAATTGTTTTAAATATTAAATGAGTGTTTTTTGCTTATGATTTTAATTAATGCTTATTGTTTGCATTTCAAAATAAATGCAAAACATAGAATTGAATTAACAGAAACTTTAAATGGTTTTAAACTCACATCAATTGTGAATATTTTTGTAATTTTTTTGCAATTAACATTTCTGTACTCTTTGCCATGTATTTAAATTTCATAATATTCTTCATTGTTAGATAGCTAGTACATCTGTCTGTTATCAGAAAGTTTAGGATTTTTCTTTAAGTAACTGACTCATAGCAGCTCAGCTATCTATCCAGTCTTAGGATATACATATTATCTAGCTGATGCATGGAGGAAGATGTCCACCTGAATTTATGATTAACATATTTTAATTGATTCATTTCTTTTGATCTGGATAAGTAACCTTTTTAGTTTTTGTGATACTGTAATTGTTATTATTATAACAAAGAACTCTCATTAACATAAAGAGGTATTATGTTTTATAGAAAGAGAGTATATTCTGATTATTGGATGATCACTAAATATAAAAATGGCACTTTGTCTAATATACATTATTCAGTCTTATGCTATGGCACTATCATTTCTGCATCGCAGTATTCATACTCTAGCTTTGTGATGAAACTTATTTATGTTCTATTTGAGAAGCTTAGATGGAATATTTTGTCTGACATGTGGTTTGGCTTTCTACTCTATTTTCTACTGCATGATTTCAATCCTTTAACAAGGTCTCTTAATCTTTCTTAGAAAATCCCATTTCTCAGCTTAATGAATGTAGTCATTGTTTTTTACAATGCTAATCTTGAATCTTATAAAATTCAGCAGAATCATTTAACAGATCTGGACATTAATGCTTCAGCTAACAGGACATCAATAACTAATTTCAATATCTCAATAATGAAAGTACTTTTGACCACTGTGGAAAAATAAACAGATAAGATCATAAGATAATCAAGAATCAATATCATTTGTTCACATTGAATAAAAATCTGACTGATTGCTTCAAACTCAATTCCAGATTTCAAGATTATTTGTTTGTTTTTTTAAGTGAGTTTTTCTTCAGGAACAATGGGTATCTGTAGTTTTGTAATCTATTATTATTTTAAATGCAAGCATGTTTTATATATCTGAAATCCAGATGTGATGTAGAGGATTTGAACACAGATTTTCAAGCTCCTTTCAGCCATACACTTTTTCTCATACAATCAATACACATGAGTGCTAGTTTAGCATGAAATACATATAAGGGAGATCAGTTATCTCTTTCACATGTATGTGGATATGTGTATCAGTTGTATGAGGTAGAGTAAATGGCTGAAAAGAGCTTGAAAGTTTGTGCTCAAATCTTCTATAATAACTAGATTGATTGGAAATCTGATAAGAAATTAATATAATGTGTATAGTCATGTGATATAAAGAATCTGTTATATATATAAACAATAGAAGATAGTGTAAATTTAAAAAAGTATTATAGCAAATGCTATGATATTCTTTAATATCATGTAATACCAAATTGTCCATTCACTTTACTACTGTTACACACTCCTTTATTTACCACTCTTTTTTTCAATTTACAGTTTCGATTGCGCCAGCAATCTTCTTCAGAATTAAAGTGAATGGACAATTTAGTATTATATGGTATGTATACATTTGGTAATGCAATAAGAAAGAGTAGTTATTATATTTCTTGAAGATATTATTTAATATTAATGAATTATTTTTTTAAAAAAAAAAAATATAGTTATTTTTAAAAAATGATTTAAGCAATGACTGAATTATGTGTTTGAATTAATTTTAATTATAAATTGCCTAGTTTAGCTTTATGCTTGTAATGTTTAAAAAATATATATACATAGATTTTCACAGTATGATTAAAAGATGAAAATTAAAAATCATAAGCAGCCATTCTTGAAAAAAAAATCAAAGTGTTTCTAAAAAAGATTTACCCTCAAGATAGATGTATTTAAAAGATAACTAAAAAAAAGTTCAAGAGAAGAAAAGAAAAGATTTTTTTTTCTATTGTAAACAAAAAGTCTTTCCTGCAAACTTGTGAACTCTAAATGACTAATTTTAAGATATTATTTATTAGTAATAGGAATTAATAAAAAAAAAAAACAAATAGCATGACTCACATTTTATGTGACTTGCTTAATGGTAAATAATTTTGTTTTATTCAAATATTTCAAATATTGATAATAAAAAAACTTTCAATGTCTGTATTTGATAAAACCTACATACTCAAAAAGAAAATAAGAATGGTTTAATTATTTTCACATTTTATGAATTTAAGAAATAAACTACACATACTGAATTGCTAACAAAAAAAGTTATTCAGTTACTCACGTGGGCTATCAAAGAAAAGTAGTGTTCAATTTTAAAAATCAGGATGATTTCATATGAAACTGAGTCTTAATAGCAAACATATTTATACAAGACTTTCTTTCATCTGTAAGTACTAGAGTTTCAAGTTTCTATTAATTATAAATCTTGACTAATGCTGTAATCACTGAAGTTTTCTTATTAACTAGGGAAATATAAATGAGCAAAGATGCTGAACGTCGTTGGTATTACTTGTCATTCTTTTAACATAAATACACACATACAGTAATCAAGTAAAAATACAACACATTGGTTCAAAACTCAATACAATCATACTTTGTTTTATGGTCAGCATATTGACTTTCTTGGGAGTAAACCAGGTTCACCTGAGATTGGAGACATTCAACTAAGAATAGATATATATTTACTGCACCAATTATCATCAGAGTTGATTATGGATAAGCTCGAGAGGAAAAATTTTTAGACTTGTTTATAAATTCCCAGTATTTAAAAAAAATGTAAAAATTCCATCTGGAATTAGACCTGCCATGTGTTATAGCAAGCAAATGCATTAGCCATTATTCTATGAGAACTTTTAATGGATTACAGCCAATCATCATCATCAATCATTATCAATCCACTGCAGGATGAAGGTCTTTAAGTTCAATCCATCTTCTCTTGTCCATCTATTATCACCTTCTAGCAATATGTCCATCCCAACTCCACTTCAGTCATTTAATTTTTTCAATAAGGTCAGTAATACCTGTTTGTTCTCTTACTCATATATTGCATTTTTGATCTCTTCTTGTTACTTCCAATATACATCTCTCCATACTTCTTTGAGTGGTCTGAAGTCTCTGTATTGCCATTCTATTAAATGTCCAAGTCTCAGATCCATAAGTAAGAACTGGTAAAACACATTTATTAAAAACCTTCCTTTTTAAACACATAGGCATATTTTCTTTTAGTATCAAATTATTTCTACCAAAAGCACTCCAACCAAGTCTAATTCTTTGATTAATTTCATCTATTGTGTTGCCATCTGTATTAATAATCTGATCAAGGTATTTGTAATTGTTAACTTTTTCTAACTCATCATAATCAATCTTTATTTTCATATTTTGAGAAAATCCATTAAACATTACTTTAGTTATTTTAACATTTATCTTTAGTCCTACTTTCGTCTGATAACTCCTGCAACATTTCCTTCAGCTCTAAAGCATTATTTGCAAAAACAACTACATCATCTGAAAAATCTAAATGACTTAAATAATCTCCATTTACTTTCACTTCTTTAGTTTCCCATTTTAATCCACAAAATACTTCTTGCAACACTGCTGTAAAAAGTTTTGGAGATATGGAATCACCCTGTCTTATACCCTTTTCAATGTTGACTTTCCCAGTATCCTTATGTAATCTAATTGTTGCTTTTGCATTTTTATAAATATTCTTTAAAATATGACAATATCCTGGATCTATATCTTGATGATCCAATGCTTTAATCACTGAAGAAATGTTTATAGAATCAAATGCCTTTTCATAATCTACAAATCCAAAGCATAATGGTAACTCATATTTATTTGTCTTTTCTATAATCTCTCAATACTTGGATATGATCTACTGTATTAAAAACAATTTTAAATCCATCTTGTTCTCTTGGTTGGTGGAAATCCAATGTTCTCTGTAGACGAGTTGTAATTATCTTGGTAAAAATTTTGTATAAAACTGATAAAAGATTGATAGGTCTGTAATTTCTAATATCTTCTTTATCACCTTTTTAAAATATTAATATGAATACTGCATTCTTCCAATCATCTGGTACGTCTTTATCATTTAGACATTTGGCATATAACTTTGCTAAAAAAAAATCTATTTCTTCACCTGCTTCTTTTAATATATCAATTATAATTCCATCATTACCTAAATCCTTTCCTTTCTTCATACATTTAATTGCATGTCTCACTTCTTCATTTAAAATTCTGGGCAATTTGAAAGATGTAATAGATATAGGAGGTAGTTGTTCTTTATTACTATATAATTCTTGATAGAAGTCTTCTACCCATTTCATGATGTCATCTCTCTTTTTAGTAATAATTCCATCTTTTTTTCATATTGCAGATATAAATTTCCTATCAATACCAAAATGTTGTTTTACACTCTTGAGATTTTTATTATCTTCTACAGCTTTTTTTGCTAGTTCACAGTTATACTTTCTTATATCATTTTCAACTCTTTTCTGCACCATTTTACAAAATTCAAGATATTCAATCCTTTTTAATGCATCATTTTTGTATAACTTCATATTTTTTCTTTTCTTTAAAAATTATCTAGTCTCAGGAGAATTTTATTGGTCAATTGTTGCTTTTTTCTATCAGCTATTTTGGTTGCAGTTTTTAAAAGTGTATCAGTTGTTTTCATATTAATTTCATTCAAATCTGAATCATGTTCAAAATCTACTAATACTTGAAACCGATTTGTAAGTTCTAATTTAAATTCATTATAATGTTTATAAAGATTAGGAATATCAACTGTAAATATTTGGTTTTTTT
Organism: Epiperipatus broadwayi; assembly: GCA_028023455.1. Lineage (NCBI taxonomy): Eukaryota > Metazoa > Onychophora > Udeonychophora > Euonychophora > Peripatidae > Epiperipatus > Epiperipatus broadwayi. The sequence continues at coordinate 1,084,586 of JAQFVV010000248.1, forward strand.
TTAATAATTTTTGTCTCCAGTTTTGCATTAACACATATCTTACATCTTATTAATCGATGATCACTTCCTGCATTAAATTTATTAAAAACATTACAATCTTGAAATATATATTTTCTGTTAGTCAAAATATAATTCAATTCTACTGTACATTCATTTGGATGCTTCCATGTTCATTTCCTTTTAACATTTTTCTCAAGAAAAGAATTCAAAATATAATTTTTTTTTTTTCTGCAAACTCCACAAGTTTCTATGTCCTCTCTCATTTCTATTATCATAACCAAAATTACCTACAGCACTTTCATCTTTCATTTGTCTACCAATTCTAGCATTAAAGTCTTCCATAACAATTTTAAAATGTTGTTTACTCTTATCAAATGCCTTTTGTACATTCATATAAAAATCTTCTACTTCATCACTATGAGAACTTGTTGGGGTATAAACTTGAATTATCTGCTATTAAGTTGTATAAATAATCTTGCCACTCTGTTCGATATACAATCAATCTCCACAATGTTATTCTTCCACTTTTTATTTATAATGAATCCTACTCCACTTGTATTTCCAATATTTGTGCCTTTATAATAGAGTACATGTCCACTTTTTAAATCAATTGTCTCTTCACCTTTTCTTCTAACTTCACAAAGTCCTATAATGTCCCATTTAATATAAGACAGTTCTTCTATTTCTTGCAATTTTTCTTCACTTGAAAGTGATCTGCAGTTGTAAGTACCTAATTAAAAAGTTGTCATCAAATGGCAGCCTGGGTCTGCAATCAGGGGATTCTTAAAACCCTCTGCCTTCGGCCACCACCCGCTGCCTTGGTTGGTGACTTTATAGTCTTTTGGGAATAAGGGCCATGATTTATTTTTGTCTGTCATAATTGTATATATCTATTGGAAAAATATTTATCATTTACACAAACATTCATAAGATCAAAAAAAACAAACATGGTCTTTCTTCTCAGTTGCTTGATAAGGCAGAATGAATGTTTGTGTAAATGATAAATATTTTTCCAATAGATATATACAATTATCTTAAACTCAGAGGTAAAAAGTCAATAAACTCACCATGCTGACTAATGCGTGTTGGTGAGCAGCCTATCCATGTTCATATACTATATGAATAATGACATAGTAGTAACAGCTGCAATAACAAGAACGTATGAAGCGGACATTAGGAATTTGTCCTGCTCAGTTCCTTTAAGGCTTCCAAAGGGAATCAAAGTGTCTCCTTTCAAAGTTAATAGCAAACTCCTTTTTGCACAAGTCTGTGTCCTCTCTCATTTGTATTACCATAACCAAAATTACCTACAGCACTTTCATTTGTTTACGAATGTTGTTCACTCTGATCAAAAGCTTTTTGTACAACCATACAAAAACTTTTACTACTTCATCACTATGAGAACTTGTTGAGGCATAAACCTGAATTATCTGCATTTGGTATCTGCTATTAAGTTGTATAACTAATTTTGCCACTCTGTCTGATACACCATCAATCTCCGCAATGTTGTTGTTCCACTTTTTATTTATAATGAATCCTACTCCACTTGTATTTTCAATGTTTGTACCTTTATAGTAGAATACATGCCCACTTTTTAAATCAATTGCCTCTTTATCTTTTCTTCTACTTCACAAAGTCCAATAATGTCCCATTTAATATAAGACAGTTCTTCTAATTCTTGCAATCTTCCTTCACTTGAAAGTGATCTGTAGTTGGAAGTACCCAAATAGTACCCAAATAAACGTCATCATCAAATGGCAGCCTGGGTTCATAATCAGGGATATTTTAATATAAATGAAACTGTATTCTTAACCTGAGACTAAATAGCACTAGCTCCTAAGCAACTAGCATTATTATTATATTGCCTTAGTGTTAGATCCTATTTCATCAGTAATTAAATGGAATTTGGAAATAACGAACATCTTTTTGAATATTAGAAATTTTTTGTTTTCGTAATAATGAAAATAAATAGTCATCTCATTATGTTGATTTATATGGGATGAATGAGTACGTCTAGTTCATATATTTTTTAGTATGCTTGTTCTGTATATTTTTATCATAATATTTCTACCAAAGAAACTACACTATCATAAGACTCTGACTAAACCGTAAGGTTATTTTTAAGGATTTATTATAGCAAAATAACATACACATTCAATTATAAAATGAACTGCCACAATGTTTCATTTTATTTAATTCCAGATTTGCCCCCCCCCCCACCTCCTTTTTTTTGTGGAAATTTGATCATCATTTTGTAAAACATAGTGTTCAACCCAAGCAACTAAAATGATTTTTTAACAGTTAAAGAACAAACAATATATATATATATAAGTTGAGGGTCCTCGTTTCTAATAATTATTATATTCATTTATTTTATTTATAATTTCAGAATTTAAATCTAGGTAGAACTGGAATTTTTTTTTAGATGATCACCATAGATATTGGAGAAATATGCTATGCAATTAGGCTATTATTCTTTTTACAATTATACATATATGTATGTGTGTGTGTGGCTAGATTCAGGAAACTCAGTAGCACAGGTGTTAGTTTTCTATAAACCTAGTATTCATATTTAAAATAGGAAATAAATTAACTTGTAAACACGTATGACATACAGTCTTAATATTTATTACTGAGAAGAACAGGAATTGGTGATATTTATTCACCTATTTTTTAATATCTATAAAAATATCATCTCCTCTCCCCTTTTTTTAAAATGTGTATATTTAAAGCACAGACACATACTTTCATGTAGGATTGGGTGCTTAGCCGTATTAGATAAATAATCTTCGAATCAAAAATTTTACTTTTTATATATTAAAATTATTTAGTGTTAATTTTATTTTATTTTAATTTTAAAAATAACTATAGAGGGCGCATCATCGCATAGCATATTGTTTTGTTTAGGAGAGATGATTTAGAATAAAACAAATTTTAAATTGGAGTTGGAGAACGAAAAAATTTGTATGAAAATGATGAATGATTGAGAATTGGTTATCATTTTTTTTAATTTAATGAGCTTTGGTAAAAAAAAATGTTGCTAGAATAGTAAAATTTGTAAATTTATAATATGAAAAGTAGAAACTATTTGATAGATTTAATTTTAAAAGTATTTAAATTAATATGACTTAATTCATTTTATTTGAATACAAGCATAATTCATATATTTGGAATTTAGATGTAATTATAGGGGATTTGAACTCAGATTTTCAAGGTTTCTTTGCCTGTTAATTAAAGTTTGAAGATTTGCTAGCTTAATATAAACCGAGCACTGATTAAATGTGGGAGATGATGATCTGAACCAATTTATGAGTGCTGGTTCAGTATAAAATACATATACAGTATTGAAGACTATTTATCTTTTCACATGTGTGTGATTATGTGTATTTATGGTATGAGCAGAGTAGATAGCTAAAGGGAGCCTAAAAGTCTATGTTGAAATCCCTTATAATTAATTCATTTTAATAAAACCCTTATAAGGTAAAAGTATCTTATCTGTCTGACATGTATAATAACTTGGATTTGAATCCTTATCATTATAATCATGAACATTTTTGTTCAGATTCTAAATCAAATCTAGAATTTTACTTTTACAAAAGCTGGCCAATGTACATTTTAGTTAACTAATTTCTGAAAATATTAATTAGAAAATTAATACAAATGTATGTTGTTGCTCATACCAAAATAGGACCGAATACCCTGCTCTAAAGTAAAAATAAACCCAATTCACTTTTAATTAAATTCTTTATAAATGCATACAATAATAAATCCATATAATTTTACTGCACAGAATGGAGCAAAAGTTTCTGTAATATAAAATTATTTTAATTAACACCATTATATTTCATTAATTATTAAATCTTATTAATACAATTAATTAAACACTTTTAAATGAAATTAAAAAGAAATTTTAAACAACAATATTATAGCAAAGTAACTAAAAATAGTTTTTAAAAAATATCACTGTTAATATTTTTTTTAATTTAGTTACTTTATCATAAAGTTAACCTTCTACTTCTCCCCATAATATTCTTTTTTTTTTTAATGATTTTACTATTAAATTAATTTCTATGCTTGTTTGACAGTCTCTAATGGTCATTTTTGCTATATTTGCAACTTTTTATTTTAAACCTAAAGCCATTATTTCATATTGTATTTCTAAAACTTTTAATTCATTTATTACAAATATAAATTTACAAATAAAAAACATTATTAAAAGTAATATTTCAAATTTGCAAATATAGAAAAAAAAAAGTCACAAACCAAAATACTAACATCAACAGAAATTTGTTTTTAGCAAAAAAATTATTATTTAAAGTTCCTGTCTAAAATCTGAAATTATTATTAAGATGTCATAAAGCAAGGAAATTCTTTTTTAAAATTTAAAATTCTACTTATAATTATTAATGTATCACAAAAGAATTACTGCAATAATCATAATAGAGGAATTCCTTCTTCAGCCAATTATAACTTGCTGTTAAACATTATTAAAATTCTCTTGACTTGTCTTATTTTATATTAAACATTTAGAATAAAATCTAAGCATAATTATAAATACCTCTGTTGTAAAATAAATATTTCTAAAATATTTTGCAAAAATAATCACAAATATGTGAATAAACTACAGAAAATATTTAATTTTTCTTTTTGAAGAAACTTAAAATGAAAATATTTACAAGTATCCTCACAAGCACTCTCAAACCCTATGAACAAAGAATTTACCAATTAATGGCTGTATTGATTCATTTATAGTAAGTTTTCTCTATGATTCTGGCATCTTTGGATTTTTTAAAACTAATATGTCAATATAACTTTTAGTTTTAGTTTCAGTTATTGAATCAGCAAACAAATATTACAAATATCTGCAAGAGAATAAAAAAAAGCTGAAAGTAGCAGCATTAAAAAGTGCTGTAAAAATACTGCTGGTTATAAGGTTAGTTATGAAAAATTAATATTATGATAAAGTAATTTTTAGCATATTAATTTTAATTATGATGTTATGAAATTTTTTTTATCTATTAACCTAATCATTCTTAGCAAATATTGAAATTTTGATGCATCTGCTGAGAACACAATTTTTACAATAACTTAATAATACATAATAAAATATAAATTTTAAATGCTCCATAAAATTAATATAACATAAAAAATGCTACAGTTAATAAAACAAAATTTCAAAAAACAATCAAAAAGTGAAATAGTTTTGAATTTATTCATAAAGTGTATGTTTTGGTATGTTAGTTTTAAAATGAGAATATTTTTAATGCTTTAAAATTAATCTAAATCTATTTTAAAAAGCAATAAGATATAAAAATATCTATCAGTTATTATTATAATAGTTTTTTAAATAAAAATGGGAGTCTTTCAAACACCCACCAGAATTAATGATCTAGATAAAACAACTTCATTTAGAAGGTTGTGTTTTACTAACAAAATAAATATTATTTTTGGTGTAATTTGTTTTCAAATAATAAAGAAGAAAATCGGTGATCAATTTATACACACATGCATATATATTAAATGAACTTAAGTAGATCGAATATACTTTTAATGCATGTGGGTTATAATCATGATTAGTCTGTGTCACACACACCCATTGGAAGTATATTCTTAAGCCATTTTAGATATTTAATCTCTGTTGTAGTATTTTTATATTATTATTAATAATGACAGAGAAGCTAGATGTTATTTACTGAAAGCTAATATAAATATTTTATTCATATTATTACTTGGCCTGTTTATTATACAAATTAATATAAGAAAATGTAACTAATAATATTAGCATCAGCATGGGATTTGAGTTTTCCATCATCAGATTTCAATGGCATGGATGGCTGAAGAGTTGGAGATTGGAGTAGATTGAAGCCTGTCCATTAAAGTATGAAGATTTACTATCTTAATATAAAACTGAACACTGATTATATATGTGTGGGAGATGATAATCTGGACCAACTGATGAGAGCTGGTTCAGCACAAAATATGTATATTGGTGATTATCTTTTCTACATGTCTGTGGTCATGTGTATCAGTGGTATGAGATAGTGTGATAGTTGAAGGATGCTTGAAAGTTTGAGTTCAAATCCCCGATATTTGAAAATGTAACTAATAAAACTGATTATTTCTATAAAAATAAAGTAAATGATTAAAAGTATTTTCACAAAACAATAATTATATAATTATAATGTTAAAAAATATAATAAATATGAAAACTGAAATTATATGTGTCTAAATTTATTAAATTTATTGTAAAATCTTCTACATGAATGGATTTTTTTAATATATAATTTTTATGTAATATTCAATTTTAATTTACTAGTGCAAATATCATATGTAATTTAAATAGCAGAAATTTTCATCCTAGGCTTATGTACTGTACTGTTATTATAATAATTCAATAATGTTATGTTGAGTACTGAGGTTACTCTCAAACCAAAGCACAAAATAAGACTTTTGAAAAGAGTGATGTCTTATATTTTGATCCTAAATTCAGTTATATAGGCCAATCTAAAGCATCTTAATTTGAAAGCATCATTAAGCTATTATAACAACACTACAGTGCACAAGCCTAGGTTTCAAATATCTGCTGTTTAAATTATATAATTTTTTTGGTTTTTAAAATGTTTCATTATTATTGCCATAAAATATTTCTATGTGTCTTTCTATCATGTTTTCCTAAAAAAAAATCTACATGAAATTATTTGTAATCTGATATAAAACATGCATGCATAATGTATACATTTTTCTTTAGACTTTTGCAAAGACTAGTAAACAGAAAATTGATGATTTTTTTTTTTTACTCCATGTGTCATAGCATCGGCCGGGACGCAAACCCACAACTGTCTGCAACCAACTACTTGCTTGCATGGCGGCTGCGATACCTCTCGGCTAACAACGCAAGACAAAATGTGAAAGAAACAAGTTAAAAACTGCCCTGACTACTTTTGAAATTCTTGGCAAAAGCTTTCTTCCCTCCATTAACTTTTATTTAGTTAACAAAGTCAAAGTCTTAATTTGGGTAATGTTTGGCTTAAAAAAAATATTGGGTCTGATTTAATCTTCATTCTGTACTATTATGCTGATGTAACACCTTCTACTTGTTTTGATGTTCCCACAAATGACTGTTTGCAATCTTTTTTAATAACTTTTTTTTCATTGGGTATGATGATTTAATTTTTTAAGTCTTTTCAAGATTATGGATATGGCAGGTGGAGACATGTTTTCATTATTTAAAGCAAGCTATTTATATTAAACAAGGAGATTGATGGTTCTAAAACATTTTTATAAATACATCGGTATTAAGTACATAATAAAATATATTACCTTGTCTCCACCAATTTTACAATGCAATGAAATTAATTATGCATAATTAGAAATATAGGATTTTTATGAATCAACTTTGATTTCAGAAATGAAAAAAAACCTGGTTTGTGAATGAAATTATACTTTGCTAATAACAATTTAAATTCAGTTAAAAATATTTATTTAATTATTTTATAAGAGAGTTTTGTGAATCTTGCACTAATAGTAATTGAAATATAAAAAGGAAATTATTTTTAATTTTGTATAGCTGAAACAAAGAAAAATAAAATATAATTATATAAACAACTTTTCACTTCTTTTTCTTTTTAAATTATAGCTCCTTGATAATAAATATATAAATTCAACATTCCTTCTTTTTCTTTTTAAAACTTGTTTTATTCCAAACTATAATTTTATTTCTCTTCCAAACAACGTTTCAACTACATTCTGTAGTCATTATCAAGTTTCCTTAAAATAATAATAATAAAAATAAAAAACAAAAATAATAACACAAATAAATAAAATATTAATACATTCCAAATATATAATATTCAAATAAAACCACAATATTATCATCTACAAATACAATTATTTACCTCCTTCCCTATCTTTAATTATTTCTTTTAAAATACCTTAATAATTTAATACTCTTCTTATAAAAATTTATTATCTATTCTCTAAATCTTTACCCATTAACATTCTTTTTATATCCCTCCCCTTTATATATATATATTATTCCTATATTATCTTATTTTTTATCTTTATTTATTAACATTCTGTTTAATACTGGTTTATACTGATCTATATATACTTCCTCTTTTTTTATTCTCTCTTTAAATTTTTTAACGCATTCCAATGGCCTTACATTAAAATTTTTATGCTTAAATTTCTTTTTATGAATATATGTAGCAGATTTTTTATCTAGATTTGGACAAAGATATCCAGCTTTATGAAGTCAATACAGGTCTTTGCAATCTTAAAAATGACAGGCTGTATGTTGTTATGAAATGTCTGGAAAAGTTATGTTAGATTCAAAAATATTAAAAAATTTAAGAATTTTATGTTGCCTGATTTTAAAAATGTTTCTGTTCCAATTTTTAATAAAAAGGGAATACACAAATCTGCAATCATTATCATATAATATTATTCCTACTCATTACAGCAAATGTTCTTTCAAGGATTTTGTTGAATAGATTGCTTCTAATCATGAATGAATAGTTACTAAGTCAAGTCATAAAAAAAAGTGTCATAAACAAAAGAGGAATTTATATATTACTTTTATTGATTTGGTTAAGGCATTTGATTCATTCAAACAGGGATATGACATTAGAAATTGGCTGTTTGTCCACCAAAATTTATTAATACTATACAGTTTGCCCATGATGAAATAAGAGAAAGTGTTTTTGCCATAAGTGGAGATTCTGAGTCATTTCTAATAAAAATTAATGTTAAACAAGAATGTTTATTTGTTCCACTATTGTTTATAATTTTCATGACAGCATCTTTTGGACTGTTTATAGGTAACTTAAGGAAACAGGAATCAAGATGCAATATAAGTATTGTTAAATTTAAATGAATTAAAGATTAAGAACTTACATTTTTTGTCTCTAGGTTTACAGTATATTAATGGTTGTGTTATTTTTGCCAGTTCAAGAGATGATTTATAGAATGAATTTAATACTTTTAAAACAATATTTAGGGACTTTGATTTAATATTTAATGTTTTAAAAAAACTCAAATTCATTCTCAACCAGTAATGGGAAAAAAATTCTCAGAAATTTTTAGTTTGGATGGTTATCAACTTGAGAATATAAACCATTTTAAATACATGGTAGTTTTATAAGTAGAAAGTTGAGGTACAATATAGATTCCAATGTGTTGCTCTTAAGTTTAACAAATTAAAGTATAGAATATTTCTTGATTGTGAAGTAACGGCTGCAACTAAGTTAGCTGTATGTAGGGTCATTATTTTATCTAACTTATTGTATGGAAATGAATCCTGGACACTCTATTAATAAAATATAAAGGCATTAAAAAGTTTTAAAAAAGCTCTGTAATATTTTTAAAATGTAATGGCAAAATCATAAAACCAATAGATATGTTTATTAACTTGCTTTATATGATATTATAGAATCTACAAGTGTAAAATCACATCTTGATTGGAGATATAAAACTAATTAAAGTATGAGAAAATATAGCAAAGAATGGAATATATTGGTGTGCTACAACATGGTGTTGAAGTATTTCAAAAAGAAAAGATCCATGCTGAAGAACTCATTTCTTAAACAATTTTTTTCATTCTTTTCTTTCCTTGGAATTGAATGGCATTCACATGCTTAAAAATAGTTGCTATATATATATATATAGATATATATATATATATATATCATATATATATATATATATATATATATATATATATATATATATATATATAGATAGATTAAACTTAGTAAAAAATTTACTTATATAAAATGATTATGTGACAAATTTAAGATATTTCAATAATAATATAAAAGTTTAAGATTTTATTAGATAAAATTCTGAAAGAAAAAAAAAGAAATGATATTTTTCCCCTCTTGAACTAGTTCATTTTTTATATTTTTAAAAAATAAAATAAAGATTAAGATACTTTATCACTGAAGAAATTAAAGATTACATTTAAATTAATATATAAATAACATTTTGTTTTCCAAGTAATTACAAATAAAGAGATAAAAAATTTTTTTATATATTAAATGCTTTTATTTACCTTGCACTAAAAATCAAAAAAAAAATATTTATTCAACCACAATTGTGGTTTTTAATTTTAATTTGAAATAAAAGTATTGAGAGATCCACAAATTAATGAAGCAATTCTATTTTCATACTTTTATTTCAAGGTAAATCTAAAAACCCTAGTCAAGCATTGTTAGCTGAGAGGTCAGCACAGCTGTCTTGCAAGCAATTAGTTGGTTGCAGATGGTTGTGGTGGGTTTGCCTCCCAGCCTATGCTATGACATATGGAAAAAATCTAAAAACCCTAATTGTGATTGAAGAAAGTTATTTTTATGCTTTTTAGTGCACTGTAAATAAAAGACTTTAATATAAAAAATTATCTATATTTATTTTTAACTTCTAAATATTGACACAGTAAATAAAAATGTAAAACTATATTATACTTTAAATCAACTTGACACTTATAGTTGATATATATATATATTTCTGCTATAAATTAGTATTTATACTCTTTATGTATATATCATATTTAATATGTGTACATAATAATATATAAACATTATAAACATAAAGCTAAACTAGTCAATAAATAATTAAAATTATCCCAAATCCAAAATTCAATCAAATTAGCCAAGAAAAAAACTAAATTAAAACACAACCAAAGTTTTCATTGCTACAAGCAGACTTCTCAAGTGTAAAGAACTACAAAAACTACACCATATATATTAGACATTACCCACGAATTCATTTACTTCCAATCCACCTTTAATATTAAAAGAATTCTTAAATAAGTTAATTGCTTCAAAATAATACATTTTCAATAATAAAGATTCATTAATTCTTTTTATTTCATTTCTCTCAAAGAAGACAACCTTAGCTTCATCAAAATTAATAGTGTGACCTGTATCGTTTTTATGGACATAAAAGCAGAACTAAGATATTTATTTCTAACCCTACTTTTATGAACCTTTATTCTTTCATTTAACCTCAAACTACTCTGACCTATGTAAACCTTCTTACAAAAACAAGGGATAAAATACACTATACCAGGAATAGTTCTACCAAAAATTTTCTTTGTATTAGTGTATTTTATCTCTTGTTTTTGTAAGAAGGTTTACATAGGTCAGAATCAGTTTAAATGAAAGAATAAAGGTTCATAAAAGTAGGGTTAGAAATAAATATCTTAGTTCTGCTTTTATGTCCATGAAAAAGATACAGGCCACACTTAATTTTGATGAAGCTAAGGTTGTCTTATTTGAGAGAAATGAAATAAAAAGAATTAAAGAATCTTTATTATTGAAAATTTATTATTCTGAAGCAATTAACTTATTTAAGTTATTTTAATATTAAGGGTGGGTGGGAAGTAAATGGATTTGTGGGCAATGTCATATATATATATATATATTGAAACAAGCATGCTGTTTCACATGTGTATGTATTCTAAAAACTATTTTACCTCCCCCCCCTTAAAAAACAGCAGATGTATAAAAAAGTCAATCTTATATTTTTTCTAAAAAAAATATAGCAAAAAGTTTAGTTTATGACATTACAAGAAAATCATTATTTTCTATAATTGAGAAAAGAAAATAATAAAGATAAATCATTATTGATTTTATAGTTTTAAATTACAATATAATTTAAATATATCACTCGTATTTATTTAAAGCTGGCATTTATTAAAAAGATTACATTTTTAATTTTTGGAACGATGTTTTCGAATAAAGTGTGATAATAGCTTGAGGCAGTCTTAATAAATTGGAAAACATAAACTAATGCTTATAATCTGTTATCTATTCCACTAAAAATAGATTGTCCAATCCTTAAGAAGATAGCAAACCAGGTACACTGGGATAGTCTGCTTAATCAATCCAAGAATCAGAAAATATATAGTCTAGTTGCAAGTCAGAGCAGATTTTAAAATGTTTTTTTCAAAGAGAGTTTTAGGAGATCAAATAGTTATTTTTTTCAAAGAGATATTTTTCAAGTAGATGTTAAAGAAGAATTTTGAAAAAAAGGTTTTAATTTTAAAAAGATATTAAGAGCAGTTAAAGAACCACTATTAATAATGAAAAAAGAAAATTATTAAGGAAATTATAACAATAGAAGGCTAAACCAACAGCTTCATCTCTTCATCAAGCCATGATTTTCCAAGATTTGCCTGGGTAGATAGACATCACAGAAAGCCAATAATGCCATCCAGCTGAAATAAAACCCCTTTTTTTGAAGGGACAAACTGGATATAAGGAAGGTAACAATTTTATAAATATTTAATACTTATATGGGTTTATAAAAGACAAACAAAATGTCTTTCTTAGAAATTAAAAAAAAATAATTATGAATAAAAATAGCTACATAAAAATACGTTTATTAATAATAAATTATAAATGTTAGATGTCTTAAATGTCAATCAAAAGGCATTTTAATCAATATTTATTTGTGTTTATAGAAGATAAAACAAAACATCTTTCTTAAAAAAAAAAAAGAAAAAGAAAATTATGAACAAATTTAGCTATGGAAATACATTTTATCAAAGTTAAATTATAAATACTAAAATACCTATAATCAAAATGCATTTTTAATAAGGAGTGACTTCTCATCTACAGATACATTTGAATTAAAATAAACTATAAAAAAATGAATACTTATAATGATTGATATTATTGATTTACAAATAAGTATACCTAGAAGAGCCAGAAATACTGAATTATTACAGATAACTTTAACTGGCTAATAAATAAAAGCAGCTACTGATCAACTTATATGTAGAGGTATACATCTGTGGCAGACCAAATAATAATGGTTATGCTATATCACTAAATAAAAATTATAAATGCTTACAGGAACCTCGATGGTATATAAATAAAATAATGAAATACTATATGGATTATAAATGCTTACCTGCATATTGGTATTATGTGAGAAAGTAATGAAACTTATGCACATAGATGCACATTTACACTGACTGGACTATGAATAGTCCACACACCAAGAATTGTTCACATTACCTGTTTGATAAATAAAATAAAATAATGAAGTACTATAAAAATTACAAATGCTTACATGCATCTCAATTGTATATAAAGAAAATAATAAAATTTATGAGCACCAATGTACCTTGATACTTGACTGAATTATAGAAATCTTACAGATCTGGAATAGCTCATCTTACCTATTTACCTACCTAAAAGGGATGTACAGATATGGAATAAAGAGTGGAAAAATATTCATGCAGTATTGGTAGACATCTACTAGATAAAAGACCCATTGAATTTTTTACCTAAGATAAATCAAAATGAGCCTTCATTTGAAATGAAGGATGAACTTTATTAGAATGACTTGTAAATGAACTATTGATAAACAAACTGCTTCTAACCTTTCCATAAATGAACTAAAAAGAGTCATCACATGGATATCTTTATTAGAAGTACTTGCAAATTAATTTGTTAAATAAAATTGTTGTTACCTAAAATTAATGTTAGTTATCCAGTTGTTCAATTCTATTTTGTTTTTATTGCATCACTCAATCAGTGCACTTGTTCATGAGAATCTCATGCCTCCTGAGCTCCATCTGGCATAACTAGACCTAGGTAAGTCAGGATGTAGTGAGTTGGAACTCTAGTGGCACCATTTGGAAAACCAAACAGAAATGTCTAGATGCTTCCAGTCTCTATGATGCTACATCCTCTGATGAGCAGAAAATATTGTTGTAGGGGAGGGTAACATCTGCATTGGGGAATTCCAATCGATAGTTCCTTCCTGCAACATGCTCATCAGAAAATTGTTACAACTGAGGTAATAAAAGGATTGTATGGTGGTCTGGTTACAATATATATATATATGGTATTGTTTTGTAGTTCTTTATACTTGAGAAGTCTGCTTGTAGCAGTGAAGCCTTTGGTTGTATTTTAATTTAGTTTTTTCTTGGCTAGTTTAGTTGAATATTGGATTTGGGGTAATTTTAATAATAATATATATAATAAATCATTAAGTCACTAAAATTATAAAAATATCATTGTAAATGAAAAGTTTTTGACATTTTAATTGGAAAGTTTTATTTTTTTAAAAAAAAAAGTTTACCAAAACTATATTGTTAATGAATTTTACTTAATATGTATGATTTTACTTTAAATAGATTTGATACTTATAGTGTATATATAGCACTATAAATTTCTGCATTAAGTTAATATATTATAAAAGGGGCTGGGTTCAAACCCTGTTCTAAGGCATAGGATGATACCAGTGAGCATATATATATATTCAATCAAAAATAATATTAAGTTAAATTTTTTTTTTTCCATTGTTGTTTTGTATGCGTGTGTGTATATATTTTAAACAGGTAAATAAAAATAGATCGAAACATAAGAGGGACAGGGGGTTAAATGGTTTGTGCTCTTATATTTTGTTTATTGGTGCATGTATTTATATTGCTGCATGGGTGAATAAATGTAATAGATTCATAAAAAGAAATTGATTCCAAGATGGACGACTAAGGAAAGAATTTACAAAAAAAGATAAGTTAATTGCAAAGAAAGAACCAAAAAAGTTATAGATCACTATCTCAAGGAATAAAGCTCTTTTAATTTAAAAAGAAATTGATTCCAAGCTGGACGATGAAAGGCATAAATTCCAAAAGATATGTTAATTGAAAATAATGAATTCAAAAATGTGTAGATTGCTATCTCGAGACAAAGCCATTTTAATTAAAAAAAGAAAATGTTATAAATAAAAATGAAAATGTTATAAATGAAAAAAAATGTTATAAATAAAAGATAATGAATGTGGATCTCAAGGTGTCATTGAAATTCCTGAACATATAGAAAGAAAAAAAGAAAAGTTATTGAAAGGTTTTCTGTGGGCAAACCACATGGTTTCATTAAAAAGAAGAGAACAATAGCATTTTTAGAGAGAGTTTGAAAGCTGAACTTTGAAGAAGGATTCTAGAACTGTGACTGCCACGAGCAGGATCATAGAAAAATTAGTTAAAAATTTTATATCTTGGTTTACCATGAATAGGCTGGGATAAAGGACCAGAATGAACTGGGCTCTGCCATCCATTCTGCAGGGGTATTACGGTTGCTGTCCATGTAGGAGCGAAGTGCTTCCTAAATTACAGAAATAACAACATTCACCAAATGCCATTGATTGTGCCTTACGGAATCCATGGAAGACTACAAAAAGAAAGAAATCACATATTCACTACCTCGCAGCATGAAGCCAGTGAAAATTACCCTTCATCTACACCCGGGTGAGATAAAGTAAGGTAACTCAAATATTTTCATAAATACCAGTCACCTCTTGAATGAGAACATATTTCAGTAAAATAATAATGTGTAAGGGCTAAAAATAAATAAAGAGACATCTGAAATGATGCCCTATATAACTATATGAATGAATAGACTGGATAATGATTGATTGCATTTACTTTATATTGAAACGGAAACCTCCAATCCCTTTCCGTTTCACCATCAACCTAATGACCTACTCGTCTGAACTAGTTTCGAACCTATCTTAAATGTAGAAATGTCAAATATAAAAATGTTATATATAAGTCGAGCGGGAAAACTTTGCTATAATGGCCGCTTAAATTGCATCATCCATTTACATACGAAAACACGCTATAATTAGACAGGTTTGATAAAATTATAGCGGAGAAATGCTCATAATTTATTATAAAATGTTTTATTAATTTTCAGTCAATTCTTAATTATATTCGCTATTATTTCGTATGTGAATGGATAATTTAAACCTTGGAATAATGGAAAAATGATTCATATATATTTAAGTTTAAATAAAAGTAATGTAAATGTTTTCTTTAATTTATTTAACGGTTTTCTGATTTAATGTTTTACATATATAGTTGAAACAGGGATTTTCTTTAAATTTGCTTTTTTTTTTAATAAACAAATATGTTAAAAGTTATTTAGTTTTATAAAATAAGAATTATCTGTTCGCAATTAAAAATGAGAATTTTTGTAAACAAGATATCAATTAGTGACACACCCGGGTAAAAAAGTAAAATCTGTTTTCTGATTGATTTTTGTTTGCAACAAAAGACTTTTTCATTAAATCAGAATACCGTTCCTTCTGCTAAGTAATAACACCTGAAAAGGAATTTAATTAATGAAAATGAATCAAATTATATAGTTTATATATTTTGATACATTTTTTAAGGAAATTAAATATAGCACCTCGGAGATTTTATCAGTTGTTGTAGAAATTGAATTATATTATTTTGCTTTAATTAAAAGTCAATTGGTCCCGAGGCTTACGAAATTCCAGAAAGGTGTTAAAGTTTAGTAGAAGGATATAAATAGGCCTTATTTTAAGTGGGAAAGGAGAATCCATCTTACTTTTGAAGAGAGTCAACAGGAGAAGTTTTATTATTGTTCAACCTTAACATGTCTGGCTAAAGTCAGGCAAAATTTTGCTGCTTTCCCATGATGGAATGCCTAGTTCAATCCATCAAATGCCAAAGGAACAACCAAGCTTACACCAACTAAATTTGAAGATGCCATAAGCCGTAAAAATAATTTGCCCTCGTTCCGATTTCAATCCAGCTAAAGAAACACTATTTTAAAAATCGTCTCCCAACTAAATTGAAGATGCCATAAGCCGCCAAAGAAGTCACCTTCATTTCCAGCTCGAATCTCTCCTTAGCTACAGAACTATTTTAGTATTATTTAAAATCGCAGAGCTCTGTGTGCATTTCAAAAACATTCATTATTTCTTCAAAAACAGGTTAGCTAACCATATTATTGAAATTTCTTTCTAAATTATTTTCCAAATAATATTGTAAATTCTCTAAAATGAAATACTTTTGCAAATTTCTTTATTAATTCAATATTGTAAACTCTGTCTAAATCGTATTTGAAATCTATAAATGAAATATTTTTGCTAAATTTCTTTGTTAATTAATATTTTGCTATATAATTTAATCACTGCAGTTATATTTTGCTTTTCTTTTGCTTATTTTAATTATTGTTAGTTATGCCTATGTTTCGAAACGGCGTGCATTTAATTATAGAATATGTTTTTAAACATATAAATTTAAATTATTTATATAGCGTCATTTCGTACGCTGTTTCGAAACCCAAATTCATATTTTTTCACTTAATAAATTAATATAAATATAAAATGTGGCTTTTCAACCTTTAATTATTATATTACTAAAGATTAAACTAGCCTGGAGTGCAAGCATAAGTATATTTTTTTAGTAAAGTATTCGTAAGTCCCTTATTAAATATACTTTCCCCCCTTTTAAAAGTTTAGTAGTTATAGATAACTAAAGAGATTGAACGGGATAAAGTAAAGTTTGTATCTATATATTCCTGTCAGTAGCATATCGTATTTCTCATGCTACAGAAGAGTTGGCTCTTTTGATCAAGCTGATGATCTAGTGTTCATTTAATATATGATCTTTAATTTATAATATCCTTCGGCTTGGCGGATGTGGGATTTATTAATATTTTCTCGTTGTGCTGTTCTTTTTGATATATATATATATAAGATGGAGCCACGGTAAGTCCAGCCCATCTTCTCTTATGGGTAGTGCAGTAGCGAAGTCTGAGCTACGGGCCAGATTAGCACGTAAGTCCCCCGCCTCTGAACCAAATAAAGGTTCCCCATTAGCAGCATGACGACCGGTTCTTGGGTAAACCGTTGTTTGTCACAAAAACCCTAAAACTATTCTTCCATCCGCAGAGCCACTTTATTATTATACTTTACTTGTGCCTAGCATATTAGTAAAATCGTTATAGCCAACTCTTTCCTCCCTAATATGCAGTCTTCGGCGTTGATCCGAAGCATTCTTGAAAACCCGTTCGATCTTAAGCTATCTGGGATGCTTTATAAGCTCATAGTTAATATATAAATTGATTATAGTCAGATATATTAAGTTTCACTTCAGACTTAGTTTGATTTTACGTAAAAGAGCCACTCGAACTGATTATAAAAGGACATAACAAATAAGTTAATGTAGTGATTAGTTGTATAGCAGGATATTTGGCTCCATTGAATCATAGCCACAAACCTATTTGCCAACATCAATTATTGTTCAAATAGTCTAGAGAATGTTACTTTATAAATGAAATGCCTGTGTGCATTTGCCAACAACATTTGTCAATAAATATATTTTAATTCATCATATATCAGTTTCTGTCTCATTATTGAATCAATCCAATTCACTAATTGCCCATAAGTATTCATTAGTAAAGCCCCTATTATTTAGATATGTTAGATTTTATCTGTGGAATGTCTAGTATTTAAGTTGTTTATATATATATGTTTAAGTCCATGAGTCTTATTGTTTTCTCCGATTTGCTAGTGGGCCGGATGAAGAATTAAATCTCGTGTGCTACCATTGTTATGTTGTCCATTGGGTGTTAGATCTGGTGCTTGGAGAGTGGGTTCAAATCCAGGCTGGTCCCTGACCTAAATCTCGGGCTTGACTGGGTTTGAAGTACATTTTGTGAGTTCCAGCTCGTGTTAGATGGATAAGCATGTTTTGACTGGCACAATATGCTATGATATATATACATTTTGTTACATTATGAACTTATGCGAGTGTGTATTTGCATGCATATCATTCAAGTATTCGAGCACAGACCAATATCTATTTTGTTTTATTATTTTTTTTATTAATAAATATTAAGTTAGTGTTTTAAGTACAATTGTGTATGTTCAATGTTAATTTCTTAAAAAGCCTAGATTACATAGTACAATTAGAGAGTAGTATTAAGAATAAAAGTAGAAAAGTAAACGTTTATGCACTCCATGGGCACTTGATCTGTTCTCCCACCTCTTTCCCATGTTCAATGACCACTACCCCTGAGTGAGCTAGCCAGAGGTATAAGCTCTATATGTTAGAAATAGATACTCATTTTCTCCCAACATAATTCTTATTTACTCATAAATAGGATTGGCCTTGGAGTCAAATTGACATCCATAAATATGCTGGGCGAGTGATAAAAGTACATTGCAGAACTAACTATATATGTATGTTTGCATCATAATTTTTGTTTAAATAAAAAAGAGCAGAAACTTATATTTTAAATATATAATAAATGTATACCACCTATATACATGTTACACACAGATAGCAAACTGTTACAATGATGACCCAAAGAAGGAGCTTTCGAAGAGCAGAAAGTAGGGGAGGGGGATGGAATATAAGTTAAATAAAACAGAACAGTTTACTATGGAGTTTTGCTTTATATAGTGTTAATACAGTATCTATTTTTTTAAAAAAAGAACTATAAAATATAGCTTGTGTAGATGAATTATTGCCAGCAATTTTACTTTATATTGAAATTACTCAGAATAAAATCACATTTGGATTAATATTTTGGTGTATATGTTTAGGTATTGAACATTCCATGGAAATTTTATTGGTCTGATTTGCAGTGAAATAATATTATATATTTGAGTTATATTTTCTGTTTAAGGTTTTTCTTATTATATTAAATATTTAACTACTTTTGACATTTATAAGTTAAAAGGTGAATAAATAAAACTTTCGTAATTTTTAATTTGATATAATTGAGAGTGATTGGCTTTAGAAAGCATTGTATTGACTACGTTTACATGAACTCTGATATATATACTTCTAGACAATACATCTGAATTTTTTTTTGATCTGTTTTATATGTGTGTATGCGATTATGAGATTAATATTTGTTGAACAATTTTACCCATGAAATGGCATATTATACTATACAGCTAGTGCTAGAAATCTGTGGATTCATTTTGAATAAGTTACTATTTTAGTTTAATAGGCGAATTAACATGAAATACAAATTGTCTCGGTGAAATATAAAGAAAGAGTTTAAGGAATAGGGTTGAAAGGGGATAGATAGAAAAATTAGACAAAGGACTCAGTACTTCAGGGATGGAAAGCAGGTCTGGTGCGTCTGATATAGAAATAGTAATATAAAATCGTTATAATTAATCATTATTAGAAATAGTGATAGATATCTAAAAATAGAGTAAAATAAAGTGAATGATAACAAGATCAAAGAAAAAAATGAATCAGCAGAAGGAAGAAAAGGAGAGAGAATTGATCATGATCGAAATTATTATGGAAAGAATAGAAAGGAGATTTCAGGAATTCGAGGAAAAGATTGAGAAAAGATTTCAAGAGCTAGAACGGAAAATAGAAGGAAAAGCAGATAAGTGTATAAGGAAAGAGAATGAGGAAGAGCCAGTAGAGGAAGAAATTATAGATAAAGACAAGAAGGCTAGTGCAAAGAGAGTAGAAGAAAATCAGAGTGAGTGCGAAGAAGAAAAAAGCAGGGAGATAAAATAAAGATAGTAGAAGTGTGAGAAGCTGTGACAAAGAACTCATCAGCCCAGATTGAAGTAAAAAAATTCTTCAATGATGGAATATTTGCTAGTCATATGACGGAAGCTCTGGTTGAGCATATAAAAAGTTTACGAGAATATTTTGGCAGCAATCTGATGTCTGAAATAAAAAAAATAGCTCTTGTAAGCAAATTAGTTGTGAGAGAAATAATAAGACTCAATGGAAAGGAGGTAGCCGAAATCAAAAATTAAAGAATCTTGGAGAACAAGATTATGAAATAGTTCAGAAATGGTGTTATGGAAATGAAAAATGGTGACAGTTGTGTAGGCTGACCCATGACCGGGGGAAAGGTCGAGCTGTCCAATGCTAAAAGACAGACAAGAAATTAATCGACTTCACATAAACGAATACTGATTCTGGAAAGTTTTTTTTTTTTATAGTATTATTACTAGGTGGTGGGTTAATATTTGTCATCATCATCATTATCAACCATTATCAATCCACTGCAGGATGAAGATCTCTCCAAGTTTAATCCATCTTCTCCGATCTTTAGCTTCTCTTCTCCACATCATCCCTACACATTTTCTTATTTCATCCATCCATCTTACATGTGGTATCCTTCTGGGTGTTTTACAATCTCTTGGAATCCAGTTTAAAATTTCAATTGTCCATCTATTATCATCTCTTCTAGCAATATGTCCAGCCCAACTCCACTTCAATCTTTTAATTTTTTCAATGAGGTCAGTAACACCTGTTTGTTCTCTTACCCATACATTGCATTTTCGATCTCTTCTTGTTACTCCCAACATGCATCTCTCCATACTTCTTTAAGTGGTCTGAAGTCTCTGTATTGATCTTCTATTAAGTGTCCAAGTCTCAGATCCATAAGTAAGAACTGGTAAAACACATTTGTTAAAAACCTTTCTTTTCAAACACATAGGCATATTTCCTTTTAATATCAAGTTATTTCTACCAAAAACACTCCAGCCAAGTTTAATTCTATGATTAATTTCCTCTATTATGTTTCCATCTGTATTAATAATCTGACCAAGGTATTTGTAACTCTTAACTTCTTCTAATTCATCATAATCAATCTTTATTTTCATATTTTGAGCAAATCGATTAAACATTACTTTAGTCTTTTTAACATTTATCTTTAGTCCTACTTTCCTACTTTCATCTGATAACTCCTGCAACATTTCCTGCAGCTCGGAAGCATTATTTGCAAAAACAACTACATCATCTGCGAAATCTAAATGACTTAAATAATCTCCATTTACTTTCACTTCTTTAGTTTCCCATTTTAATCCACAAAATACTTCTTGAAGCACTGCTGTAAAAAGTTTTGGAGATATGGAGTCACCTTGTCTTACACCTTTCTCAATGTTGACTTTCCCAGTATCATTTTGTAATCTAATTGTTGCTGTTGCATTTTTATAAATATTCTTTAAAATATGACAATATCCTGGATCTATACCTTGATGATCCAATGCTTTAATCACTGAAGAAATGTTTATAGAATCAAATGCCTTTTCATAATCTACAAATCCAAAACATAATGACAACTCATATTCATTTGTCCTTTCTATAACTTCTCTCAATACTTGAATATGATCTACTGTACTAAAACCACTTTTAAATCCAGCTTGTTCTCTTGGTTGGTGAAAATCCAAGGTTCTCTGTAGACGAGTTGTAATTATCTTGGTAAAAATTTTATATAAAACTGATAAAAGGCTGATAGGTCTGTAATTTCTAATATCTTCTTTATCACCTTTTTTAAATATTAATATTATTACTGCATTCTTCCAATCATCCGGTACATCTTTATCATTTAGACATTTGGTATATAACTTTGCTAATATTTTTTCTGTTTCTTCACCTGCTTCTTTTAATATATCAATTATAATTCCATCATTACCTGGAGCCTTTCCTTTTTTCATACATTTAATTGCATTTCTCACTTCTTCATTTAAAATTCTGGGCAATTCAGAAGATGTAATAGATATAGGAGGTACTTGTTCTTTATTACTATATAATTCTTGATAAAAATCTTCTACCAATTTCATAATGTCATCCCTCTTTTTAGTAATAATTCCATCTTTTTTCCTTATTGCAGATATAAATTTCCTACCAATACCAAAATGTTGTTTTACATTCTTAAGACTTTTATTTTCTTCTACAGCTTTTCTTGCAAGTTCACAGTTATACTTTCTTATATCATTTTCAACTCTTTTCCGCATCATTTTACAAAATTTCAGATATTCAATTCTTTTTAATGCATCATTCTTGCATATCTTCATATTCCTTCTTTTCTTCATAAGTTCTCTAGTCTCAGTAGAAAGTTTATTAGTCAATTGCTGCTTTTTTCTACCAGCTATCTTTGTTGTAGTTTCTAAAAGTGTATCAGTTATTTTCATATTAATTTCATTCAAATCTGAATCATGTTCAAAATCTACTAATACTTGAAACCGATTTGTAAGTTCTAATTTAAATTCATTAGAATGTTTCTGAAGATTAGGAATATCAACTGTAAATATAATTTTTCTTAATAATTTTTGTCTCTCTAGTTTTACATTAACATGTATCTTACCCCTTACTAATCGATGATCACTTCCTGTGTTAAATTTACTAAGAACATTACAATCTTGAAATATGTATTTCCTGTTAGTCAAAATATAATCCAATTCTGCTGTACCTTCATTTGGATGCTTCCATGTCCATTTCCTTCTAACATTTTTCTCAAAAAAAGAATTCATAATATAAAGTTTTTCCTTCTCTGCAAACTCCACAAGTCTATGTCCTCTCTCATTTCTATTACCATAACCAAAATTACCTACAACACTTTCATCTTTCATTTGTTTACCAATTCTAGCATTAAAATCTCCCATAACAATTTTAAAATGTTGTTTACTCTGATCAAAAGCCTTTTGTACATCCATATAAAAATCTTCTACTACTTCATCACTGTGTGAACTTGTTGGGGCATAAACCTGAATTATCTGCATTTGATATCTGCTATTAAGTTGTATAACTAATCTTGCCACTCTGTCTGATACACCATCAATCTCCACAATATTGTTCTTCCACTTTTCATTTATAATGAATCCTACTCCACTTGTATTTCCAATATTTGTGCCTTTATAATAGAGCATATGTCCACTTTTTAAATCAATTGTCTCTTCACCTTTTCTTCTAACTTCACAAAGTCCAATAATATCCCATTTAATATAAGAGAGTTCTTCTTCTAATTCTTGCAATCTTCCTTCACTTGAAAGTGATCTGCAGTTGTAAGTACCTAAATAAAAAGTCATCATCAAATGGCAGCCTGGGTTCGCCTCCAGGATATTCTTAGCACCCTCCTCCTTCGGCCACCAACCGCTGCCTTGGTTGGTGACTTTACAGCCTCCTGGGATTAAGGGCCATGCTTTATTTTTGTCTGTCATAATTGTATAATTGGGAAAAATCTTTATCATTTACACAAACATTCATTCTGCCTTATCAGGCACTGAGAAGAAAGACCATGGTGTTTCTTGATCTTAAACTCAGAGGTAAAAAGCCAATAAACTCACCACGCTGGATAATGCGTGTTGGTGAGCAGCCCATCCATGTTCATATACTATATGAATAAACATATAGTAATAACAGCTGCAATGACAGGAACGTATGGAATGGACATTAGGAATTTGCCCTGCTCGGTTCCTTTAAGGCCTCCAAGAGGAATCAAAGGGTCTCCTTTCAGTTAATATTTGTACTATTTATTATATGGGATTTTATATGAAATTGAGTAAAAGAGAAAAGTAGGATTCTTTTTATTTCTTTTGTTTTGTGCGTGTAAGCTTAGAGAGTTAGAGAAGCGATCTCGCAATTCTGTCGGTGGATGGTGAGTTTGTCTGCTGAATTGATCACATTATGTGTTGCATGCTGTGTGTGGCTGCTGCTATTTCTGACATGGTCAACCTATCTAACAGGATGCAATGCTAAAAGTCTATTAATTCAAGCCGACAAAATTCCAAACTGAGCATGACATTTATATACAGTCCCACCTGTAAGACTCCAAAAGTGAGCAAGGTCTAGGGCAATCTATACTGAACCTGAAGGCTCAAAATAAGAGCCGGGTATTATTCTAACTATCTACACTCCTAAGACTTGGAAGCAGCAGAGTACAGTTAGAAAAGTCCTTCTTTTAAAAAAAATTTTTTTTTTTTTATATATATATATAATTTTTTTTTGGGTCATATAATCGAATCCAGTCACAATGGAGTTAGCTATATGTTGTGCATCGCAGGCAGTGTGTGCATGAGTGGTGGTCGGATTTATTGTGTATCGTTGGGTTGTTGGTCATTTTACTCTTTGGTTCTAAAGTTGCAGGGGGGAAAGGCAAAGCAAATTGATTCAAGAAGATGTGTATTTTTTTATTATCTTATATGTGTGTGTGTTTTCTTTCGGGTTACTCGCTATTCAGAATTATTTTGTGGTTTAGGAGTGAGCCATTTAAATACTAAATGGTATTTAAAGGCTTTCAAAGAGGGGGGTATTATAACAGGGCTGGGGTCAAACCCTGTTCTAAGGCATAGGATGATACCAGCGAGCATATATATATATACTCAATCAAAAATAATATTATGTTAATTTTTTTTTTTCCATTGTTGTTTTGTATGCGTGTGTGTATATATTTTAAACAGGTAAATAAAAATAGATTGAAACATAAGAGGGACAGGGGGTTAAATGGTTTGTGCTCTTATATTTTGTTTATTGGTGTGTGTATTTATATTGCTGCATGGGTGAATAAATGTAATAGATTCATAAAAAGAAATTGATTCCAAGATGGACGACTAAGGAAAGAATTTACAAAAAAAGATAAGTTAATTGCAAAGAAAGAAACAGAAAAGTTATAGATCACTATCTCAAGAAATAAAGCTATTTTAATTTAAAAAGAAATTGATTCCATGATGGATGATGAAAGGCATAAATTCCAAAAGATATGTTAATTGAAAATAATGAATTCAAAAATGTGTAGATTGCTATCTCGAGACAAAGCCATTTTAATTAAAAAAAGAAAATGTTATAAATAAAAATGAAAATGTTATAAATGAAAAAAAATGTTATAAATAAAAGACAATGAATGTGGATCTCGAAGTGTAATTGAAATTCCTGAATATATAGAAAGAAAAAAAGAAAAGTTATTGAAAGGTTTTCTGATGGCAAACCACGTGGTTTCATTAAAAAGAAGAGAACAATAGCATTTTTAGAGAGAGTTTGAAAGTTGAACTTTGAAGAAGGATTCTAGAACTGTGACTGCCACGAGCAGGATCGAAGAAAAATTAGTTATCTTGATCAATCATTAACAGGCTGGGGTAAAAGACCAGAAT
The DNA here is from genome assembly GCA_028023455.1 of Epiperipatus broadwayi. NCBI lineage: Eukaryota > Metazoa > Onychophora > Udeonychophora > Euonychophora > Peripatidae > Epiperipatus > Epiperipatus broadwayi. Next base: position 1,110,272 of record JAQFVV010000248.1, read on the forward strand.
GGACCAGGTTCTGCCATCCATCCTGTGGGGGTACTACGGTTGCTGTCTATGTAGGAGTGAAGCCCTTCCTAAATTACAGAAAGAACAACATTCACCGAATGCCATTGATTGTGCCTTACGGAATCCATGGAAGACTACAAAAAGAAAGAAATCACTTATTCACTACCTCACAGCATGAAGCCAGTGAAAATTACCCTTCATCTACACCCGGGTGAGATAAAGTAAGGTAACTCAAATATTTTCGTAAATACCAGTCACCTCTTGAATGAGAACATATTTCAATAAAATAATAATGTGTAAGGGCTAAAAGTAAATAAAGAGACATCTGAAATAGTGCCCTATATAACTATATGAATGAATAGACCAGATAATGACTGATTGCATTTACTTTATATGCTATGATATATATATTTTTTGTTACATTTATGAACTTATGCGAGTGTGTATTTGCATGCGTATCATTCAAGTATTCAAGCACAGACCAATATCCAATTATGGGATTCTATTTTGTTTTATTATTTTTTATTAATAAATATTAAGTTAGTGTTTAAGTATAATTGTGTGTGTTCAATGTTAATTTCTTAAAAAGCCTAGATTACATAGTACTATTAGAGAGTAGTATTAAGAATAAAAGTAGAAAAGTAAAACAAATCATTTATGTGCTCCATGTGCACTTGATCTGTTCTCCCACCTCTTTCCCACGGTCAATGACCACTACCCCTGAGTGAGCTAGCCAGGGGTATAAGCTCTATTTGTTAGAAATAGATACTCATTCTCTCCCAGCATAATTCTTATTTACTTGTAAATAGGATTGGTGCTTGGAGTCAAATTGACATCCATAAATATGCTGTGTGAGTGATAAGAGGACATTGCAGAACTAACTATATATGTATTGTAACGGGCACAGATGACGTTACATTGTTTTTTATTATTAAACATGAAAAAAATAAAAGTTCACAAATAAAACTTTTTTTTTTTTTAAGAATTGAAAATTAAAAATTAAAATTCTATACTAAACTCATATATATATAAAATCGCACAGATGAAAAAAAAAATTATTAAAATAAAACTATTAAAAATAGAAAAGGTACTTTAAAAACAAAAACTCAAAAAGATTTAGAGATAAAAATATATCTTTAAGTTTGGAAAACACATTAATTAATCAGAAAATGGAAATGATTGTTTTAATTAGTTAAATATAAACTAGCCCTTGGGCATTTAAAATGTATAAGCAAAGGTCAGATAGAAGAGAAAAACAATGGAATCGGACCTCAGCAAAAGGACCATCACATCGATGATGTAATGTCAATTGAATCCTTAAAATTAATATAAAAGGAAAAGATTTGTTTAATAGTTATTACGATGTGACTATATGTTTTAGTGCGGAGTGAAGGAGAAGAGATTAAAAAGACACACTCTTCAATCCCTTCAATCTCATTAAAAAAATGAAAGAGAAATGACATCATTTTCCTAGAATGAGGACCATAGGACATTGAGGGAATTAACACTGGCTCCAAATGGCAAGCAACTACAAGAAATTAGAAACTACGGACTTGTTAAAACCGTAAAAACTTTATAAAATCTAATGAACAATATTAATTTGAAAACACTAAGAACTTTAAAATGTAAACTCTCCCAGTGTATAATTTATGGAAATAGAATCCTATCTGACCAAACTAAATTCGTTATTAATTCTTTTTATTTGATGTATTTCTTTTTAAAATCATTTCCATTTATTTTTTTTTGTTTTTTAAGTTTTATTTATGATTTTTGTTTTGCAATAAATTAAATTATATAAATGTTAAACTTAAGTCGGGCATGAATGGCTATATAGATTTGTAAAGTTATATTAGGGGAGGGTAATCTTAGGTTATTTGTTTTGTAGTTGAATTAGGTCAATGGATGGGATATATTGGTGTAATTAGTAGATGTAGTATGAGGTTTGCTATGGGCAGAATCGCTTTATACGCCGCACACACTCGTTTTGCCTATAGGAGGAATTATAAGATGGAGACCGCAGTTTCTTCCTATGGAGTTTTTTTTATTGCTCTTATCGGCAGATAGATGTAGTATTCCTATCTGACGAGAAGCAATTTCTTCTCTTAACCTAATTGTGCTGTCGTATTTCGTATTACATTGAACACATCGATATATCAGATGGATTGATGCCGGTTTAGCTGCGAACTTTTGGCCTAAGGTTAAATAAGGGATAAAATATTTTCTTTTCAAATGCAATCTATGTAGTCTATTCATACTCGACACTCTAAATAAAAATGCATTAAATTTAAGTTGGGTATAGATGCTTGTATGGGTTCGTTGCCGGTTAATTATGTTTTTGGTTTTCATATTTGATCAAAATATATAGACATTCGGTAAATACTGTTACCTTATGGTGAGTATCTAAGATGTATTTATGTCGGATGTCTTTTAAGTTATTGGTGTCCATGCGGTATCTTATGATGAATACCCTTGGGTTTCTTGTATTCCCTATGCAATTGATGGTATCAATGACTGTATTTTGATCGTTTATGTTTATTTTGAAATGTTTTTTTTAACCATGTAATCTATGTGACCGATCTATACTCAACATTTTAAAACAAACTTTTATAAATCCAACTGTGCGAACTTATAATAGTATAAAAATTAAAATGTAAATTAAAATCTAAAATAAAGTTAAAAATAATGTTAAATGTTAAAGTAAACATTCTAAAATAATAATGTTAAATTCTATATATATATGTGCGTAAATAAATGTTTGTGTGTATAATTACTGGCATGGCTTATTTTATTCTTTTTTTAAAAATTATTCTTAGATAAGAATTTATGAAATATAAATCTCTGCTGTTCCACTGAGCTAGTGACAATGGGCTAATGACTGTATCTGCCTACTTTATAAATTTTTCTAGGTTCAAATGCCTAGATGGCTACCTGTAGTGCAGATTACGTTAAGTCTTCTCCGGATCATTATAGTATGTTCACATCATAATTTTCATTTAAATAAAAAAGAGCAGAAACTTAGATTTGAAATATGTAATAAACGTATTCCACCTATATACGTGTTACTCACACGTAGCAAACTTTTACAATATATACATCTTATTTATATATTATATTTAGTAAGTTTGCATGATTATATATTGTGATGGGTACTCTTGGAGTGGACATGCAAAAGGGGGCTGTAGTCAAAAGCTACAACTTATTGTATATGTAGAAAATATTAATGTGTGTTAATTTAAGCTGTATTTATCATTATTATAACAATCAAGTAAGTATGATTTATATAAATGTACTGTAAAATGGATGATAATGGTCTGTGTATATATTTTTACCCCCATACAGGAATATATAATTAGTAATTTTATGCATATCATAATTATATTATATATGCGAGTAATATTTTTGTTTTATTTTTAACAGTCATAAATGTTTCACATTTGCATTTTTTTTTTTTTTAAAAGTTGTTTACATATAAAAAAAGGAATAATCAAAAGTACTTGTAAATGGGCCAATGCATCTATATATTTTTTAAGTTTATGAGATATGTTTTCTGCTAATAAGTTAAAGCAAAGTCCGGTGGCTATTATTTTACCAAATGCTAAATTTTACTAATGTGATAATGACCATCCTACTTTGTATTTTATTTTGAAAAACAAAAGTGTTTGAGACAATTAGACGCCAAGATCGGCAGAGAAAATCTGATTTTATTTTTAATTTGTACTTTTCAGTTTTGATCTTTTTCTGAGGGAAAAGCAAGAGAAGCTTTCCTTTGTATCAAAAATGAAAATTGATTGACTGGAACTCCTTAATCAATTAATGTGGTCTGAGTGAAAACCAAGATAGAAATAAAAGATAAAATTTAAAGATTAAAACAAGTGATAGAAAATATTAAGATGTAAAATGCTATATGCATTGTTCTAATCCATTAGCCATGAAGGTAGAGTTGACACCAGGTGCCAAAGTTATTATTATTATGATTATGGTTGTTATTACTGCTGTTATTGTTGACCACTATAGAAGCATAGAGAAAAGTATGAAGATATAGAATAATCAAATACAAATTGAAATCATGGTTGCAGAAGTATTGCATTGCTGTGCTGAGTTCCTTTCGTCTGACTGATGATTGCCAGTTATAAGCTGTTGAGGCCATTTATCAAGGCCACATTTAGCTAAGAGGGAGACATTGATCGTCCAATATTAAAGAAACTAATAAAAAAGGGAACAAAGCCGAGCTTGGCTTCAAATAAAAATCCTGAAAAGTTATACAAATAAGTTGCAGTTTTATTGATGTTGCCATAAAGAAAAAAATATTGAGTAGAAACCTCAAGAAGATGAAAATATATACATTAGCCAGTGAAAAGAATATGGAGTAGAAATTCACTTCAGTTCTTCCACCCAGCTCCGTCCAAGCTATCACCATGTAGCCACTTAATTCCAGCTGATGATGATGAAGATCTTAATGCCTGTCTTATTAAAGTGAAGTCCTCACTGCCCTGTTGCACACTCAGAGACCCCAAAGTCCTAATGAAATCTGATGATGCCAGAGGGTATAAATTTTGTTATTTTGTCTATTTACTATTATTAATTAAATATTGTTTAGATGCTTTAATAAAAAAAAAGAATCTTATTGATATATGTATTTTTTGGTATGGCACATGTATGTCAAATCGTTTATCAGCAAAGTGTGGGATTGTTCATATGAAACCTTCCATCTTAAGTTTAATATGCCTAGATGTGCATACGTATATGTGTGTGTTTTTTATTTTTTATTATTGCATATAACACATATATGCATATCATCATCATTATCAACCATTATCAATCCACTGCAGGATGAAGGTCTCTCCAAGTTTAATCCATCTTCTCCGATCTTTAGCTTCTCTTCTCCACATCATCCCTGCACACTTTCTTATTTCATCCATCCATCTCACATGTGGTCTCTTTCTGGGTCTTTTACAATCTCTTGGAATCCAGTTTAACATTTCAATTGTCCATCCATTATCTCTTCTAACAATATGTCCAGCCCAACTCCACTTCAATCTTTTAATTTTTTCAATGAGGTCAGTAACACCTGTTTGTTCTCTTACCCATACATTGCGTTTACGATCTCTTCTTTTTACTCCCAACATACATCTCTCCATACTTCTTTGAGTGGTCTGAAGTCTCTGAATTGCTCTTCTATTAAGTGTTCAAGTCTCAGATCCATAAGTAAGAACTGGTAAAACACATTTGTTAAAAACCTTCCTTTTCAAACACATAGGCATATTTCCTTTTAGTATCAAGTTATTTCTACCAAAAGCACTCCAACCAAGTTTAATTCTATGATTAATTTCCTCCATTATGTTTCCATCTGTATTAATAATCTGACCAAGGTATTTGTAACTGTTAACTTCTTCTAATTCATCATAATCAATCTTTATTTTCATATTTTGAGCAAATCGATTAAACATTACTTTAGTCTTTTTAACATTTATCTTTAGTCCTACTTTCCTACTTTCATCTGATAATTCCTGCAACATTTCCTGCAGATCTGAAGCATTATTTGCAAAAAACAACTACATCATCTGCGAAATCTAAATGACTTTAATAATCACCATTTACTTTCACTTCTTTAGTTTCCCATTTTAATCCACAAAATACTTCATGCAGCACTGCTGTAAAAAGTTTTGGAGATATGGAGTCACCTTGTCTTACACCTTTCTCAATGTTGACTTTCCCAGTGTCATTATGTAATCTAATTGTTGCTGTTGCATTTTTATAAATATTCTTTAAAATATGACAATATCCTGGATCTATACCTTGATAATTTAATGCTTTAATCACTGAAGAAATGTTTATAGAATCAAATGCCTTTTCATAATCTACAAATCCTAAGCATAATGGCAACTCATATTCATTTGTCCTTTCTATAACTTCTCTCAATACCTGGATATGATCTACTGTACTAAAACCACTTTTAAATCCGGCTTGTTCTCTTGGTTGGTGGAAATCCAATGTTCTCTGTAGACGAGTAGTAATTATCTTGGTAAAATTTTTATATAAAACTGATAAAAGGCTGATAGGTCTGTAATTTCTAATATCTTCTTTATCACCTTTTTTAAATATTAATATTATTACTGCATTCTTCCAATCATCCGGTACATCTTTATCATTTAGACATTTGGTATATAACTTTGCTAAAAAAAAATTTCTATTTCTTCATCTGCTTCTTTTAATATATCAATTATAATTCCATCATTACCTGGAGCCTTTCCTTTCTTCATACATTTAATTGCATGTCTCACTTCTTCATTTAAAATTCTGGGCAATTTGGAAGATGTAATAGATATAGGAGGTACTTGTTCTTTATTACTATATAATTCTTGATAAAAATCTTCTACCAATTTCATGATGTCATCTCTCCTTTTAGTAATAATTCCATCTTTTTTTCTTATTGCAGATATAAATTTCCTACCAATACCAAAATGTTGTTTTACATTCTTAAGACTTTTATTTTCTTTTACAGCTTTCCTTGCTAGTTCACAGTTATACTTTCTTATATCATTTTCAACTCTTTTCCGCACCATTTTACAAAATTCGAGATATTCAGTTCTTTTTAATGCATCATTTTTGTATATCTTCATATTCCTTCTTTTCTTCATAAATTCTCTAGTCTCAGTAGAAATTTTATTGGTCAATTGCTGTTTCTTTCTACCAGCTATCTTTGTTGCAGTTTTCAAAAGTGTATCAGTTATTTTCATATTAATTTCATTCAAATCTGAGTCATTTTCAAAATCTACTAATACTTGAAACCGATTTGTAAGTTCTAATTTAAATTCATTAGAATGTTTCTGAAAATTAGGAATATCAACTGTAAATATTGTTTTTCTTAATAATTTTTGTCTCTCTAGTTTTACATTAACACATGTCGTACACCTTACTAATCGATGATCACTTCCTGTGTTAAATTTATTAAGAACATTACAATCTTGAAATATGTATTTCCTGTTAGTCAAAATATAATCCAATTCTGCTGTACCCTTCATTTGGATGCTTCCATTTCCACTTCCTTTTAACATTTTTTTCAAAAAAAGAATTCAAAAGTTTTTCTTTTTCTGCAAACTCCACAAGTCTTTGTCCTCTCTCATTTCTATTACCATAACCAAAATTACCCACAGCACTTTCATCTTTTATTTTTTTTACCAATTCTAGCATTAAAGTCTCCCATAACAATTTTAAAATGGTGTTTACTCTGATCAAAAGCCTTTTGTACATCCATATAAAAATCTTCTACTACTTCATCACTGTGTGAACTTTTTGGGGCGTAAACCAGAATTATCTGCATTTGGTATCTGCTATTAAGTTGTATAACTAATCTTGCCACTCTGTCCGATACACCATCAATCTCCACAATATTGTTCTTCCACTTTTTATTTATAATGAATCCTACTCCACTTGTATTTCCAATATTTGTACCTTTATAATAGAGCATATGTCCACTTTTTAAATCAATTGTCTCTTCACCTTTTCTTCTAACTTCACAAAGTTCAATAATGTCCCATTTAATATAAGAGAGTTCTTCTTCTAATTCTTGCAATCTTCCTTCACTTGAAAGTGATCTGCAGTTGTAAGTACCTAAATAAAAAGTCGTCATCAAATGGCAGCCTGGGTCCACAATCAGGGGATTCTTAGCACCCTCCGCCTTCGGCCACCAACCGCTGCCTTGGTTGGTAACTTTACAGCTTCCTGGGAATAAGGGCCATGCTTATACCATAAAGAAATATAAAATGAATTTAAATTATAGTTTTGCCTTGTCTCCACATGTGCTTGATTTATATACAAGCGCATGCTTATAAAATGTTATGCAAATAATGGAAAGAATGCATAAATAGACATACATGTATAACCATATTTTCTTGGATATTATATAAAATAACTATAATGCTTAATATGTACATGTGTGGGTGGAAACTCAGACCACTTTATTCAAAGGTATTTATATGAAATAAGGGAGGGAGATCCATATCTAAATTACATAAACATTAGTGCCAATTTTCTTTTCATATTATAATGCTAGGTGGTTTAGAGAATGTATTTTTCTTTATGTATGTATTTGGTGACATGTTATTTGGGATAAATAAATATTTGTTTCTCATTTCATAAATGATGCCTTCGTGTCTCATTTATTTTTTCACTCTCCAACAATATTAAATGCATATATTTCTGCTAGGTGCCTTAATCTACCAATAACCTGGGTTAAAGAGATGACTGAGCTTAGCCCATAGCCATGTGGATATATTTTTTTATTCAATTTATGTTGTATGTTTCATTGGTAGTTGTATATTCTTTCAGGAGGGGTTTTCTCTTTCTGGAAGTGGTGTGTAAAGACTAGGTTCAAATTTGCCATTCAAAAGTATGCAACAGCCAATGCATTGATATCCATAAGCAGTGCAATAGAGTTTTAACAAGGGAGAACTCAGGAAATATAACTAGCTTTTGGTTTGATCTCTCTCTCTGAGTTGACAATTCAATAGGTTAACTTTAAGGTATCATATACAGAGTTTATTATTGAGTTTGTAGTGATGCCGTACTCTAATGCACATGTTCGGTTCTGTGTGCATGATAAGAATCCACAGAGTAAGGTGGGGCATTGATCGGTACAATATGTATATAATAAAGCATTGATTAATTTAAAATATGGGGACATTCTTTTGTTGAAAAGTGTTTGATTTTTCTTTTTATTTGAAAAAAAAAATTTTTTTTAAAAAAACTTAAGAAAACTATATTGTAAATTAACTTTATTTTATTCTAACTTAAATGAAGCTTACAATTAAAACCAAACAAATGGTGTGCAGTTCTAAGAACAATTTTTAAATTTGATATCAAAATATTAAAAACTTTTCCACCCACTATTTTATATCTAAGAAACTAGGGCACATACCTAAAATATAATACCTATCACTTTTGTAGTGATTTTAAAAATTTACAAAATTTCAACAAATTATGTTGAATTTAAGTCTAATCCTCTATTTTAAAATGTTATTATAACTTTAAATGAAAACCAAAAAAAATCTCTATACCTCCCTTTCATAGGTTAAGTTAAAACAAATCGAAGTTCTAAAAAGGAATTGTAAATTTGATATCAAAATATTCAAAATTTCCCTGCCCATTGGTCCAGATCTAATAAACTAATTAACCTACCTAAAATATTATAGTTAAATATTGCTTTGCTAGGTTTTTACCAAATTTCAAAAAATTCTATTGAATTTTTATCTATTAAACCTTGATTTTAAAACTATTCTAACTTAAATATTAAAAGTGACTACAATAGTTTACAAATAAACATACAAACCAACAAACAGATATTGGAATTTAAATAAAATAATTTAAAAACAACCTGAAAGATTAGGGATTTTTTAATATCTGAAATATCAATGGTTATTTTTGAATTAATCTATAAATAAAATGTTTTGTTTTTCCAGTAATTAAAAAGCAACAGTCATAATTTTCAACCACTATTGATCCACTGCCAAATAAAAATTTCTTCTAGTCCAGTTTTTTGAAGTATAATCTTTCTCCAAATTAACAAAGTTCCTTATTTCATTTCTTTATCTCACATGGGTCTTTTCTACATTTTAGCAATTTCTTAAGTCCCATTTAAAACATAAACTATCCATCTATCATTATTTCTTTGAAAAAAATGTCTAGTCAAGCTCTATTTCAGTTTCTTTAATTTTTTTCAATGACCTTAGAAATACCTGTTTGTTTACTCATCCAAGAATTTTATTTTTGATCTCTTTTTGTTATTCATATAACACAATCTGATAATTTATTTAGTCATGTCCATGTATTGCTCTTTTGTTAAATGTCTAGCCTCAGAATCATAAGTAAGAACTGGAAAAATGCATCAACTAAAAACTACTTCAACATAATGGCATATTTCCTTTCAATACTATTTCTATCAGAAGCATTCCATCCAAGTTTAATTCTATAATTAATTTCATCATTATGTTTCTGCTGTATTAATAATCTGATTCAAGTTGTTTGTACTTTAATTTTATTTTGTTTTTCTGAAAAAATCCATAGAGCATTCCTTTAATTTTTTTAGCATTTATCTTCAGCTTTGATTTCTTATTTTCATCTGATAAGTTTTGCATTCTTTTCTGAAGCTTTCAAGGATTGTTTGCAAAAGAAACCTATCATCTGCAAAATGTAGATATCTTGATTAAATAATTTCTATTTACTGTTACTACCTTAGCTTTTATTTTAATTCACAAAATACTTAATTATAAAAACTGGTATAATTTTTTTTGCAGATATGGAATCATTCTGTCATAAATCCGTCTAACTATTAGTCTTTTTAATACCAACACATAATTTAATCACTGTTGTTGTATTCTGATAAATATTCTTCAGAGTATAACAAGGTTCAATATATTATGATCTGAAGATTTAATTGTGGAAATACTTGTACAATCAAACACCTTTTCATAGTTTATAAACCCAAAGCATTATGGCAGTTTATATTCATTGATGCTTTTTAGAACTTCTCTTAATACTTGCATGTGATTCACTGTTCTTAAAATCACATTTAAATCCAGAATTGTTCTTTAGTTGATTAGAATCCAAAGTTTATCGCAGACAAATTGTAATTATCTTAGTAAAATTTTTATATCAAACTGATAGTTTTGTAATTTTTATATTTTTATCCCCTTTCTATATGCACTTTCTAATAATCTGGTACATTTTTGTCATTTAGATATGTAGTATTGCCAGCAATTTTTTTATTTTTTCATTTGCTTCTTTTAAGATATTAATAACAATTCCATTTTTTTCCTGGAGCATTTTCCAGTTCATAGATTTAATTAAACATTTTTGAAAGTACTTCATTATTCAGAAAATGTAATAATTGTGAACACTTTGTTGTTGTGGATGTTTTATTTTTATTATAATATAATTTTTTTAAACTCTTTCATACATTTGATGTTATCATTTATTTGTTTTTTTTTTTTTTAGTAATAATTCCATCTTTTCCTTTTATTGTAAAACAACTTTTCTTTCAAATACCAATATATGGTTTTATATTTTTGAGACTTTTATTCTCTTCTATAGTTTTTCTTCCCAATTTACAATTACATTTTCTTATATCATTATTAATTCTTTTTGTATCATTTTTTAAAACTTTGGATTTTTAATTTTTTTTAATGGATCACTTTTAAACATTTTCATATTCCTTCTTTTTTTTTTTCATACATTGTTTACTGGAAAATTGCTGCTTTTTTTGGGCCAGCTAATTTACTTGGAATTCTTAATAAAGTTTTTGTAATCTTTTTATTGATTTCAATTAAGTTTAAATCATTTTCAAAATCTGATATTTTAAAGAATAACAAGTACAAAATTGAATACATTAAAATGTTTCTGAAAATTAGAAATATTAACAATCAATATTTTTTCTCTCTCTCTTATTTTGCATTAACAAGTATCTAACATAACACTAATCAATGATCACTCCTATGCTGTATTTATTAGGAACATTATAATTCTGAATTACATATTTTTGTCAGTCAGAATATGATTAAATTCTGCTATACTTTCATTTGCATGCTTCCATATCTATTTCAATTTAGCATTTTTTTAAAAGAAAGAATTCATAATATATATATATTTTAACTTGGCCTCTCTTATTTCTATCACCTCAATCAAATTTATCCTCAGCAGTTTCATTTTTCATTGTTTATCAAATTTAACATTGAAGTTTTTCATGATATTTGTAATATGTTATTTGGTCTGAACAAAATTATTTTATATATTCCTATAAAATCCACTTTTTTATCACAATGACAACTTCTGAAGTATATGCATTCAATTTTTATCTTCTATTATTTTGAATAATTAATCTTGCCATTTTGTTTATCATTAATTTCCACAATATTGTTCTTCCACAGTTTATAAAACATCATGCTATATAAAATAAATGTCTTTCATTTATAATAAATCTTATTGCACTTGTGTTTCTAATGTTTGTATTTTTGTTGTAAAGTACACGTCCACTTTTTAAATCATCTCTTACCATTTCTTTTAATTTCACAAAGTCAAAAAATGTCCAATATAATATTGCATACTTCTTTCAAATCATATCAAAAAATGTCCAATTTAATATTACATACTTCTTTCAAATCATGTAAATTTTTTTCACTTCAAAGTGATCTGCAGTTTTAGACAACTAAATAAAGATTCGTTGTGACTAAAATGGCAACCTGTGGTTGCAGTCAGAATTCTTAGTATCTACCTGCCACCAACCACTGCCTTTGCTGATGACTTTACAATTCCTAAAAATAAGGGTCACTATTGAGTTTTTTTATTTAAATATCTATTAAAAAATGAAGTAGAAATTATTCATACTATGAACTATCAGCTTATTGATAAGAAAGACCATTGTATTTCTTGATCATAAACCCAGAAGGGCCTGTAAATTTACCACATTGGCTGATGCATATTGATAAGCATTCCATTCATATTTAATACCATAGGTATAATTATGTTGTAATATCAGCTGCAGTGATAAGAATATATGCATTGGCATTAAGAATTTACTCTGCATCAATTTCTTTGAGGCATCAAAGAAGAATCAGGTCCGTCCCCCCCCAATTAATAGCAAACTCCTTTATTCAGCACATATACATACTTAGGTGTACTTAAAACTATTTGTATTATTGAATTTAATATTTGATCACAAATAAAATATTTTGGGATTCTAAAAAGATTAAGAATAGATTTAAACCGTTTCTAAACAAAATAACGAACTAGTTCTGTGAGAGAAAAGACAGTAAATAAGAATGCTCACATTTGATAAAAATATTTTACTGAAGTATATATTGTATGTATCTAAAAGAAAAATGATAAATTATGGTTACTGTATCTATAGATAAGTGATGCCCATGTTTTGCTTTGTTATGATGAACATTCATGTGATTAGTCTAGATTATTCTAATAAAATACCGTGATTATATGATCAGTTTCCGGTGAGATCATGTGACATTAGAGCATCAAAGTAGCAGGTGTATTCGAACAAGTTCAAGGCCAACTTATGGGATTTTTTTTTTCCTTGATTGAAAATTAGTCCAGGAATATTTCGCTCTTGAGTCTCTAATATATAGACTAGACTTAAATGTATAAAAGCATGTTTGTAAGACTTTCTTAATTTACATATAAGGAGGAAAAAAATTGTGTTAAGGTAGGGAAGAATTTTACAAGCTATCACTAAGAAAATTCAAAGGTTATGCTCTTATCGTAATTGTTAAATCTTTATTTGCAGACGTTTTAACTATACTATTACAAAATAAAGGCACAGTATATATTTCCTCATAATTACTGTATATAACCACGCGCACTGAACAGTAGATTTTTATCTGAATTTTTCTTTTGGTGATTAAAAATTAACAAAACTTATAATTTTACTAAGTAATAGCATTCCTTTTATTAATTCCTTTATTAATGAAGGAATAAATATAATTATTGATTTTCAAAATAACTTCTTCACTGCTAGTTTTGTTTGACCTTTGTTTATTTTATATATCATCTTGGTGTCACATTTATAGACGTTAGTAGTTTCAACTGACTGACCCTGAAATTTTGATTTAATTTACACATAATCAAGGTTAACAAAAATTCAACTACCGTATTTAATATTTTCCTCAAGTCAAACTCATTAAGAAGACAAACCCTGTTCTCACCTTAGCTTTGCTGGAAACAAGTAACACACCCACGAAATTTAGATTATAAATTTGTTAACTGAGCAAAGTAAAATCTGGACTGTATTTTAAAATTCTTCTGTCAAAGAATAAATATATGCATACGCGCCTATATATATATATATACACCCATTCTGACTGTATATGCGAAAAAAACATGCACTATATATATTGATTTATGGTCTAATGTCTCAGCGTTTATATATTCAATACATATATATTAAATCAAAGATTTTCACGGACTATAGATATAAATAAAGTATTATCCGGGTACATCCTGTACAATTTATTGAAAAAATATATATAAACCAACATTTCAACCAGATCATACTGGTCATCAACTGAGTAACAAATACTATAAAATAATTGTAGAGGCGCTATAAACACTGATGTATAAATATATATAGAAGTAAACACAACATTAGGTGCCAGTTAATGTATGATAATAATAAGGAAAGTAGTTTATTATTTAAGGCTAGAACGGGATCTTTAGCAATAAGAGAATATACATATAAATGGAAAAATATGGGTGATTTAGTCTGTAAATTGTGTAAGGAATGAATAGAAAATATTAGGCATCTGTTAATTGAATGTAAATGCTTGAAAACAGAAAGGGTACAAATAATGAAGTTATGGAAGAATAAATATGAAAAAAGTGATTATACAGAAAGTGAGTTGTTGGTTTTTATGCTGAGTTTCGGAAAAGATAAGGGGGATTTAGATATAAAGGCCATAGAGTTGACAAAGATTATGTTGTGGAAATGGGATGGAACAGAAAATGGGAAAACTTAGAATGGGAAATGGAAGGTAAAGTGGCTAACAGGTTTCTCTGCACATAGTTGCTGAGAGATTCTTGACTTCATTTAAGGAGAAGTCACTGTGCATAACATCATATCACAATAATGAATGTTCTATTAATAGAAAATAGAAATAATAATTATGAGAGAAATTATTTGGATTAATGTGTTTTTTTTTTTTAAAATTTCAAATAGAAAGTAATTTGCATATATCATCTTTTTTGTTGATACAACCTGGCCTTTTAAAGAACTCAATGGCTTCTCTTATTTGACATTGTTTGAAAGTGTCACATCTAAATAGTATTCTCATATTAAAAAAATTAATACTGTGACTAATGTCTATAGCATGGGGAGCTGGTGATGAATTTTTTAAACTGCATTAATGCTTATGTCTTCTAGCACTGATGATGATTATGCATACCTAGGTAGAAATCTTTACAAAGATTACCTGAAATTTTATAAACTCTATGTGCTTCAAGAGGGATTGAGTCTTTAGCCTTGGTTATAATGCTATTAATTTATTGATGTCATATACCTTATCTTTATATTATAATGTCTTAGAATACATTCAATATTGTCTATCATTTCTTTTATAAATGGAATACAAACTCTAATAGTTGTTTCTTCTTTTTGTTTTTTATTTTGATTGTTTAGGGTTTTAATTAATGTTTAGTGTATTGTTTTATTATTATAACTCAAATGAAAAGAATATTTGCAACAGAATAGATTTGAGCTGGATGATGATGTGATGAAAGTTTTAAAAATTTGTCAGTGTGTGTAGATCTTCTGAAATTGAAAAAGATAAAAAAATTAATCTTTTTCTTGATGGCATGTACATCAAGAAAATGAAGTTTCCCATCAGTTTTTGTTTCCATTGTAAATTTAATATTAGAGTGTATATTGTTTATATGTGCTAAAAAATCATGTAAGTTGTCTCTACCATGTTTCCAGATGATAAATGTATTATCTATGTATCTGAGTCAAAGAGGTTTTAAAGGTGCTGACTCTAAAGCATGGATTTCTATATATTCCATAAATAATTCAGCTACTATTCCTGAGATTGTTGAACCTATCAGAATATTAAAAGTCTGTTTATAATATTGTCCATTATGCATATATTTCAATCAATTTATCAAATGTGCTTAATATTTACAAAATAAAAATAATAATATAATTCCCAGAAAGTATGAGATATCTTAATATTTTAATTGTTATTCATTTATAAATTAAGAGTTAGATTGTTCATTTACAATACACATTTATTTAAATTTATGTGGAGTGTGATAATTTTTGTTTAGTAAATGAATAATCTATCTATTCTTCACTAAAGATTAAAACAAACGATATCTATAAAGATCCTCACCAACTTAAAGTTAGCTATCTTAATAAGAAAAGTGAAAAATAATTCACTGTCTTTCCATGATAAGATGCTATGAAGGCTTTATCTAGAAAATGATTATAAAAAGCTATTCTATACATAAGGACGTGTGTGTTTGTTTACACTACATGTAAATAATAGCTTAGCATATAGACTCTTTTTAAACATTAAAAGCAATGAATAAATGTTTTATTTTGTGATTTTGAATTGCATACGTAAAATAAAATAATTAAGAAAACGGAAAATCAATCCTATGAGGCTAAATGTACAAGAATTTCATTTATTAAGAAATATGTATTTTTAATAATAAAACTAACATTACAATAATCTATGCTGTAATAATGTATTCATTATATAAAACATGTCCATTATATATTTCTTTCTCTTTGTGCTGCAAAATAATTATTTTATTAACTCAATAAATTCTTCACTTTGGAGCTGCTAAATCATCAATTAGTATTTTTTAAACTTTATTAATAGCATATTATATATAAATACTCACAAATGCGCAAAGCAAATTTTAAATTACACATACAATCATATGATGAAATCACAAAATATTCCAACGTGAGCAATAAATTATGTTATCCAATGGAGTCACATAGAAATATTATAGTTCTTATGGATAAATGCTCAATTAATTTACAATTACTTCAAGATTCCATGTTTATGTGGAATTTTAATCTCAATAAAAATTCATGTTATGATATTACACAATTGGAAAAGATTATGAACTGTCTAGTTTTAAATACATTTTTGAGTAAGAATTTGAGTAAATATAAGTACATATTAATTCATTGTTTGCCATTTCTTTTGACTACATTGTATTTTTCATTATCAAACTGAGTAGAGCAATATGAAAATCACGTGATCTAAGTGTGAGAACAATTATGAATGCATTGTAGGAATGAAAGTATCGTATGTGTTTTTTAAACAATTGCTTGAAGTTAATTGTGCACTTGTGAAATATAAGAAACCATAGAAATGAAAAGTATGGACAGGTTTAAAAAATGTGTAACATTTCTTCTGCATAATTATTGCACAAGACGATTTTTTTTTTCATATGTCATAGCATCGGCTGGGAGGCGAACTCACAACAACCGTCTGCAACCAACTATTTGCTTGCAAGGCAGCTGCACTGACCTCCCAGCTATCAATGCTTGACTGCACAAGACGATTTAAGATTTACTTTGAATCAGTTAATGAAAAATATTTTGGTTGGTATTGTACCTTATAATGGATTAAAAAGAAATTTTAATCCTGACTAAAAAACTTGAAGGTTTTGAAACCTGGTTAGAGTATAAGCGATTAAAAAAATTATCTATATATAACTAATAGAATAAAACTTCTTTGAATCTGTAAATGAGTTGCCAACAAAAGATGTGCTACTGTATTGGTCTAATACATAGGTTGGTAAACGATGGCTCACAAGCCAAATGTAGCTTTCTGATCTCAATCTCATGGCTCTTTTTATCATGATAAACATTAACACATTTTTTATTTCCTCTTGTAATTTTTTAAATAAATATTTTGATAATTTTAGGAGAGGAAAAATGGGCATTACGATGTTTCTTAAATTCAATCTTATTATAGAATAGTAATTATTGTATATGATGAATATTTAAAGATTAGAAATGTGTAAATAAATCAAACTCTCAAAGTAACTTTTTATTTTTATTTATTTATTTTTAAGATATTTTTTTTTTTGTTAGAATGTATACAGATTCTATTATGTTCTATTACTACAATAACTGTTCATATATATCCACAGCCATTCAGAAATTTGTATTTTTCATGAACATGTAATTCACCTCCACTTTATAATGAAGGTGTGTGTGTGTTTAAAGATCTTTATTGTGGTTCAGGGCTCTTTACGTTAAAAAATTTGACATTCCTGATCTAAAATTCAAAAGCTCCCAATATACGAAAATGAAATAAGTAATGACCTATTTGTTACATTCATAAACCTCTGTTTTTTATGTTTTAAAGAGCTTTAAAAAAAAGCATTTGTTACTTTATAAGTTCAGAAATACATCTATATTCAAATTAATTGTAAAAATGAAAAATAATTGCAATGAACAGATTTTATTATTAAACATGATACTCCAGATAATTTCTAATTATTTTTTATGGGTTTCTACATCATCAGAAAATACACATATTAAAAATTTTAACTTTAGAAGAATGTGTGAAACATATTAGGAAAATTAGTGTTTTTGTTTAGTATCTTTACTCAATGCTATCCATCTTGTTTTAATTACCACATTCAAAAATATTGCTATTATAACCATTCAAGTAGAGATCTATGCTAATATTCTTCTTGTCATGTGATTCTGCTCTCAAAATTGTCTCAGTGAAGGAATGTACTGCAGATATGAATTAGTACTGTCAACTTTTAAAAATGTTCTGCAAAGCATGTAGCACCTGGATTTTTTAAAAATCTTTATTTAATAATATTATATTTTCTTACTACTTCTCTTAATGTCTTTTAGAAACTAGCTAAAATATCACACAGTTTTTATACAGGTACTTATTAAATTGCTATATTTCCACAAATCATTGAGAATATTGCCATAAATGATTTAAATGAATGTCAGAGTGATGGATTACAGAGTTCAAGATCCATGGATCAAAACTCAGCTCTATGACTTCCACTTCTCAAACTATTTATGAATGTTTAAGCAATAAATCATTTGAATATAATTATTACTATTGTAACATAGAGTATTAGCTTTGTCTCAATCTTTTTTAAACACTTCTCCTCAACTGGCCACACCTTTATTCCCTCATCTACCAACATTGTCTGCACTGAATGGAAAATGATGCTAAACAAAAGATTAAACAAGTGCAGCACATTTCTAAAGACAAATACACCATAAACAAAAAAGAATCCTGCATTTCCTATCTAAGAAATGGCCTATACACCCCATATAATGCTATATGTAAATCATGTGTAAATTAGCATGAACAATACACACACCCCCACACACATATATATCCATTCCCCATTACAACTATTGCTATGTCTACAACTCATAACAGTCAAAAGCTAGATAAACAAATGAAGCCAAACTATTTATTAAAGCTTTGCAATATATGTGCTACATATATTTATTGTTGTTAAATTATTACTATAGTTGAGAAAATCCTATAATCATTGTTAAAATTATTTTCAATTATATAAATAATCTAATATTTTCTTGGTGCATTTTTTTGCCATGTTTATAATCTGAATTTAAATACAGGCTAAAGTGCATTTGGAATTTTTTTTAACAAGCTAAGAACTTTTCTTACCAGTTTACAGTCAAACAAATTAATGCTCCAAAAAGGTTGGTAATTGGATATCCATCCTGTGATGGAATCCATCCTGTGATGGAAAATATCTCAAATTCTCATCCTAACATTTGACAAGCAATGTGAACATCACCTCTGGAATTCACTATTACTCTATAAGAACATATTGAATGAACTTTTGCTCTGCAGTTGGCTTGAAAGACTACTTTTACCATATATATATATATATATATATATATATATATGGTAAATATATTTAAATATATATATATATATATATATATATATATATTTAAACACACATATTAACAATGTTTGAAATCAAAAGTGTTTAATGTCATATTAAAATTTCATTCACAGAAAAATACAACTGTACTTTTAGTATACTTGTTATTATTGTATTCAGTTTCAGCTATATAATTTGAAGAAATATACCATAAGAGTTTTGACCTGGTGATATTGTAGTTTAAAAAAATTAATCTAGGGAGTTGTAGCATGTTTGAAAAATATTTAAGGTTATTCTTCACTTTTTAATATGCTAGAACATAAAATATAACTTTTTATACATAAACTTAATTAAATGCATTTGTATGACTCAGAAATTCTAATTTGTTTGTTTGACAATGTTAAATCTTGTAAATGAATTTTAAAATACTTCTATCATATGGATTTCCTTCAAATTTTGTTAACATGTTAGATATCAATGACAGTGCAATATAACACTGGAAAATATATCAGACTGAATTTCAAAATGCATGAATGGTTTGGTAAGTTTTCAGTGATGTGCATTAGATACTGGTATATATTTTTAAAATACACTAAAATTGAATATTTGCAAAAAGATTTAGTTAGTTAAAATAGAAAAAAAAACAAAGATAATATCTTAATTTAAATTCTCTTGATTTACTAAAACTTTCATTTTTTAAAATATTGACTGCATAACCAAAAAAAAAAAAAATCTGTGATTTTTACATGCATAAATTTAATTTCAAAAAATTAGAAATATGGCAACATTGTTTCTATTTTTTGTATTTAAATTTGGATATCAATAGTTACAAAAAGTTTAATTGCAAAATATGACATAACTAAAAAGTAATAAATATAAAAAAATGTTTTATAAAAAGTGCCTTTTATTTAATTTGAGGAGTAATACATTAAAAACTACAATTTATGCTAGTACTATTAAATTGAAATAAAAGTAGTAGAAAGGAACAGCCATAAATTAATTAATGGCTGCACAGCATCATCTAAATTGTGACTTAAGAAAAAAACCATTTTGGCATTTGTAGTGCATTATTCCTCAAACTAAATAAGTGTTTTTTTTTAAATATATAACACACTTCTCTTTCATGACTGTAATTTATCAATGTCTGCACTTACAAGTTATATTCAGAAAACTTTAATCTTATACCGAATTCGTATTTATTGAGGCTTAGCGTTTTTGAGGGCGAAGTATATCCTCATATTCACAGCATCAATGTATGTGTAATAGAGTTTATATCTATATATAGTGTTTTTTATAAAATATTTTATATATTTTTTTTTTTTTTATAAATAAATATTCTTTTATTATCATAACATATTGAAGACAATCTTGTTAATTGATCATAGATTGAAATATTTTTTGTTTAAAAAAACATATTTTTTGAAACTTTATATTTCTTCTAGTTATTTCTGATTAATGAAAGTGTAAAACGAATGTGTTTTTGTCATATTGTTCAATACTTTATCTGAAAGAAAGAGGAAAGTTTAAAACAGCTTATTCACTCATCTAAAACATATAGTATTATAACCAAAAATTAATTGACTATAATTTTGTAGGTTATCATTAGCATATACTTTATTATTTATTTCTAAGAACATGTTCACTTCATTTTTTCCCCGTTAATCTTATTAATTCAATTAATTACCACCTCCCCTGCCTAAATCCACACTTAAGAAGCTTTCAACCATTTTACTTTCTATATTTAATGATACAGGTTTCTTATCTATATAAAGAATACTTACCTAGTAACTTCTATTATGGAAAGAGACGATTGGCAGGATTCAGTCAAAACAGCTGTAATCTTTATATTAAAAATCAACAAATGAATTAATCCAAAGAATATGTTTACATCTTTTATTTTCAAACATTTTCACTTTAATATATACAAAGTATTGTTATTATTTATAGATATAAATATGTTCATATCAATACTACCTCACAATAGTGGATCCCATTTAATAACTTAGTATTTTTTTACAATCAAGTATCAAATTGTTATGACATTTGCATGAAACCTCTCTGAAGATTTTTCCAAATGTATAATAAACTAATGAAATATACATAATTCTGTTTTTACATAATAGATTGGTTCCTGAAAATTAGTGTTTAAAAAAACGTGTAAAAAATACATTGTATAAGTGGAAAATTAGAAGATTGGTTCCAGATCTAAGAAATCAATGAAAATAATGATGCAAACCATATGAAAAATCTTGTTAGAATGTTGTCTTTTTTGTGTGATATCAAATTTTATTTCATAAACATTGCACATATAAACAGATAAATAAAAATGAATTAAGGGAACTTAAATTTCGTTTGAAAATCAAAAAAACAAAAAAAAAATTACTGAACATAAAATTTGGACAGCATATGTAATCTGAGTTATACATAACAAGATTTTATTCACTGTCATGTTCTGACAATAGATGCATACATTTACACATGATAGCAAACTGCTACCACTAGAAGTTGCAATATCACTGCAATGTATAACCACCTATTAAATTTCTACAAAATTAATAAATTGAATTTCGCTTTAATTTTTATTAAATTTTTTTAACACCAACAAGATACATGTTTTTAAAAAACATAACATCCAAAATATCAAAATACAAACAAAACATCACTAATCAAATACTTCTCCTTCTAAAACAATTGTCAAAAAAGGGAATTTTTTTTTTTAAAAAAAAAAGGCAAATAAAGAGATGAAAACATTATTTTTATCAAGTAAGATGATAACACACATAAATTATTTTTCTTAGTTTTTTGATTGATCGTATTATTTCAAAATCTTTTAAAAAAAGTTCATGTAAAAACAGAATTAAGTGTATAGGTACAATATTGTGTTTAATAGTTTAATACTAATTTTATAATTTCTTTTCTAATTATTATCTAAATGATATTGTATTTACTGGGTTTGCAAGACCATAATGTCTTACTTAAAAAAAAATTAGAAATGATAAAGTGAACAAAGCAGGTCACCAATTCTACAAAGAGATATTGCCATTGTAAATAATAAAAAGAAATTTTCAAAAAAATTTAAAATGCTACTTCTGTAAATATTCAAATAATTTGGAAATATAATAAACTTATTGCCAAGGTTAAATAAAACTTTTAATATTATGGATTAAAGATTAAATTAATCATAACATTCCTCATTAACTAATAGGATAGAAAAAACTGTAGACAAAGATTTCAAAATTGGATATGATGATTTAAAAATTCAAATAATTTACATTAACATCATAAACCATGATGAATCTGCTAGTGATGATAAAGGTTCTGCAAATTGTTTTTCAGTAAAGTTGGCCAATATAATTATATAAATTTTATATTCTATGTAGAAACTTTTAAATGCTAATAAAACAGTATTTAGAACCTATTTAGCTAAATGAAAGAAGATAATACCTGGCTTTAAATCAATGAAAGACAGACTTATTTTAGTATTAGGAATTGATGTAATGTTTTATTTTGGCTTACCACCGTGAAGTAAAGAAATACATATTTTCAAGATAAACAATGAATTTATTTACTTTTAATATTAATGTTTTATATGACTACTGCATAATCAATATACAAAGTGGGGAAACTGTAATTAATTTATCATAAAGTAACTATAATATATATATAAATAATTATCACAATATTATTGTTTTTCTTACTCTTTTTAATTTAGATACTTTATAATAATTTTAAATAAATGTTAAAACATTCAAATCAGAAAAGGCATACATCACTTTATTTAAAATTACAATTATATAGAAAAGAGAAAACAATTATATTTTATAATAATAATATTCTTTAATTTATTTATAAATGTTTCCTTAATTATGAGGGATTATCCCAAAAAACTTCTTTCCTTAATTACAATTGTTATATATAGAGTAAGTTAAAAACAAACTCTTAGGAAGCTTCCTAAGAGTTTGTTTTTAACTTACTCTATATATAACAATTGTAAATAGGAGCTTTATTAAAATTAGGTCATCTGACTTGATTTTTTATCAATTCCTTAATTACGTAGGATTATCCCAAAAAACTTCAAACTTTGTAACAAAAAATTGTGTATTTATTTTTAGGTCTTACAAATGGAACCTCCTTCAGAATATTGTACATTTAATGCAATTCACTGATCTAAATGTGTTTTCTAATTTTTAAAGTAATCCTGAAATTCTTGAAAAATGATTCCTTTTAATGCTTCTATTATTTTTTTTCCATCATAGATCCATGGAAAATTTTCTTTTGAGGCATTTTTTATTCGGGGGGAGGGGGAATAAAAAGAAATTGCATAGAGGAGATTGAGTGTATATAACTGATAGATAAGCAGGATTATACTGTTTTTAATTAAAAATTGTTTCACACTCAAGACTGTGCAGTGGTGCATTGTCGGGATGAAGTTTGCATACTCCTCTTTGCCACAAATTCTGACATTTTCTTTTTACTACATCACACAAAAATTTCAGAACTTGTAGGTAAAACATCTGATCATTACAAAAAAATTCAGAGTGAACAATATGCCATTTACATAAAAAAAATCAGCATAATCATGACCCTGAATTTCATTCACCATGCTTTTTTGGAACGTGGGAAATTTGACACTTTCATTAAATTTTTCACAAACCTGTGTTTTCTCCAGAGCAGCTTGCTTGTAAGCTGTTTCAAGCATTATAACTGTTTCCCATGCCATTTCTCTAACAGAAAACAGAATTTCACATTGTTCCAACTTTCTAATCATCACAAAAATTGACAAATAAGTGAGAAAAAATTAATAAAAACATTTACTGCCACAACTTTACTTGATGATGACAGTCAGCAGACTAATACTGTGGGTTCCCTGCAAAAGGCATCTAGTTGTGGAACTTTGTATTACAATGAGATCACCCTCCAATTATTTAATATTTGTTTAAATTTTTAACAATTTATTTAAGGACATAGAATATATAATGAGAGATAAAAATGTAAGTTATAAAAATATTATTTAAACCACTAAACATCACATGATCACTATGTCTTATGCTAGCACATTACTGTTATTAAAACAGGCAAAACTCTTCATACAGTAGTGCCACTTGCTGCCAACCAGAGTAATCAATGGATGCCAGAAGGCTTGTGCATAAAATTCCTATCTAGTGTCTACTCATCCAATATCCCCAGACTAGTTTCTGGCTTGTGGCCTTCATCATTGAGGAGCTTTGGATCCAAGAACAATGCACCTAGATCTTAGGATCTAATGCAACCCTCCAGCTGCCACCTTTTATCTCTACTTAACTACAAAACTATGAAAATAAAATTGAAAACAATATTTTCAATCTAAGCTCAATAGCTTATATAGTCATATGGGTCTGAACCCAGTTCAGTACCCTTATATTTTGATGTCTTTCAATTTTATTCTCATAGTTTTGTAGTTAAGTAGAGATAAAAGGTGGCTGCTGGAGGGTTGCATTAGATTCTAAGATCTAGGTACAGTGCTCTCAGATCCAAAGCTCCTCACTGATGAAGGCCACAAGCCAGAAACTAGTCTGGGGATATTGGATGATTAAACACTAGATAGGGATTTTATGCACAAGCCTTCTGGCATCCATTGATTACTCTGGTTGTCACTGAGTGGCACTACTGTATGGAGAGTTTTGCCTGTTTTAATAACAGTAATGTGCTAGCATAAGAAATAGTGATCATGTGATGTTAGTGGTTTAACACCAATCCTGCCTAATAGGATAGTAGTGGCTATGGTTGTTAAAGAGCCAAAGACACCAAAATGTATGAGTACTGAACTGGCTTCAGACCCATATGACTATATAAGCTATTGAGCTTAGATTGAAAATATTATTGTGTTTTCCAATTTTATTCTCATAGTTTTGTAGTTGAGATAAAAGGTGGCTTCTGGAGGGGTGCATTAGATCCTAAGATCTAGGTGCTGTGCTCTCATATCCAAAGTTCCTTACTGACGAAGGCCACAAGCAAGAAACTAGTTTGGGGATATTGAATGAGTAGGCACTAGTAGGGATTTTGTGCACAAGCCTTCTGGCATCCATTGATTACTCTGGTTGGCACCGAATGGCACTACTGTATGGAGAGTTTGCCTGTTTTAATAAAAATATTATTTTTCTTAATCTGTCAATAATGCCTATATCTAGCTATTAATCCACACTTTGAACACTGAATCCTATTTCTGCTGCTACTATCTTCTCATAACTGGGTTCTCCTCTACTAAATATGCTATGCTTTATAATTGTAAAAAATTTCTTTCTTAAATCCTTCAAAGACACCTACTCTAATAATATTTTAAATCTCCATTTGGCATGATCTAAGTTAAAATTTCAGTTAGCTCACAGTAACTATAACTGGTGTGTAATATTGGTATGACAACATACACTTTTTTTAATTGAACAGATATCTGTTTCGGTAACTTCCTAGATATGCCTCTAATTTGAAAAAATCAAATTAATTCGAATTTATGTAGTGTAAATTTTAAGTCCCTTTTTTTAGAATTTAGCAATATCTCATCTCACTTATAACAGAAGTAAATCTTTTGCAAATTATCACGACTTTTTTAGACAAATATTTTATTGCAAGTAATGCTTACAATAATAAAAAATAAATTTATTCATTACAATAACTGATTGTAAGAAAGAAATCAACTGATTCTAGTTAAAAGCTATTCTAAATGTAAGTAATTTTATTTCTCCATTTCTGAGATTTTATGGCTATATTTTTAAAATATTTTATATAAATATTTTAATATTTATTGTAAATATTTTAATATTTATTGTAAATATTGTTTATAATAAAATATTGAAATGATAATTATATAAAAACAAATAATTTTCTTAGGAACAGTACGAGATACTGGTTGTAGCATTTACATTACAAAACCATGTTGTAGCCATTGGGGGTTAATGCTTTGTTTATTTATATATTTTTTAGTTTTCAGATTATTTACCTTAGACTTTGCAATATATTATTCCAACTATTCTACTTTTATATTTTTGTTTTCTTTCTGTTTATTTTCAACCACTTCTTTTTTTCCCCCTCTTCTTCTAAAAAATATTCTCTCTTCTTTACTAATTCGTCCAACTTTGTTGAGCACTTATCATTTTTACATATCCACTTAATTTGATATAGTTATTGAATAATCCAATAAAAAACTGTTTTAGCAATTTATTATTATTACTTATAAACTGAGACCTCAACTCATTTAAATATCTTGCATAATAGCAAAAACAAAAACTGGACTTACCTATCAATTTCTTACATCAAAATTAATTAAAATAAAATCCTTGTTTTTTACTTCAACTTTGAGTTGTAAGTTTTAAATTGCACTTTATGCAAAAAAAGTGAAGCTTATTATTATTAGAAAAGAATTATACAGCTTAGCGCTTTCAGAGAACTTAAGTCTCCATATTCATAGCCTACTTTAAGCGAAGTTTAGCAGTAATTTACGCAACATTTATGCAAAGTTTTCTTTCATAAAGACCATTTTCTTGAGATTGCAAAGCACGATTCTTTTTGGTTTATTGCATAGTTGTCATTTGCAATAAAGCATGCCTCCTTAATCTTTCATTTCATATCATTACATTCAGTGCACAGTGTCCTTGCCATAGTGGGTTTGAACACATGGCCTGTTGTTTTTTGGTGCTCAAAGAATATGGATTTGTTTTCAGTATTATTTAGAGCTCTCCTGTATAAATAATGATGTTGAGATGTTCTGGTGGTAATGTTGGCATGGATCTCTCCATAATATGCTGCTCTACATCCATTGATTGGGCATGAAATTTTATAAACTGCTTGGCTATTTGATCAGATGATATTTTGTCTTTGGTATTGTTAATCATTCTGTTTGTTGAAGGTGGAGTGTGGAATACTAGTTCGAAGAACTCAGCAAATATTTTATAATATTTTCTAGCAATTGATGGTATGTAAGGTAGCAGCAGTCTTGGTTTATTGTTTCTAACAGTGTCAGTTTGTAGCTTAGTTTGAAATTGCCTAATCTTTTTGTAGATAATGTTGTGTGAAAATCCAATATTTTCCAGATCTTTAATATAAAGTGCAATTTAAAACTTATAAAATTAATTGTATAAATTAGTATATTAAAAAAACTGAAACAATTCTATGAAATTTATATTGTCATATGGTGTGAAAATTGCCTATTATTTGTATTATCTATTATTTAGTTTACAATAATATCAGTAGAGAGTTTTAAGAACCTGATTCAAATATTAATTAAGCATTATTCTTAGATGATTAACAGTGATATATCTTCCTCTGTGAATTTAATTCAAAAATTACTTTCATTGGTACTATTACATATGGCAGAGAGACTTTTCAGTGAATATACAGTTAAGAAAAACAAATGCTTAATTTTGTATGCTTGTGTCTTTTTAATGAAAAAAATTAAAAAAGCTTATAAAATATACTAAATATGAAAATATTATTTTAAAAAAATCAAAAGATATAATTTATATTAAGGAGAAATAATGTTCCTTACTTTCATGGACTCACTCCTATACAACCTAAAGTTTATGATGTAGATTCAAATATATACTATCAGATTAAAGGGCTCACAAATAATGCCAAACTATTCTCAACGATATGATTTGATCATAGAAACAATATTGAGACAAACTGAAATGATCATACTTGTTAAAATTTAGAAATATTTTGTGTAATTGCTAAAAAAATTGTAGTAATATTTAATATCTACAGGAAGCAGTAAAACTTGTTTTTATATTAAAGCACTTTTAATAATCAGTAATAAGCAAATGTTTACTTTGGAAATATAAAATTTTTAAATCAAAGATAAAAGAAAGGAAATGCCTACAATGTAAATATATATTGAACTCTTTCGCATCTAATTGAAATTCAAACAATACAGTTAATTGATAGAAAAATATCAATAAAGTTTGGATTTAAAAAACAAAATTAACAAATTAACTAGGTAATGGGAGTAATGTAAAATATCTAAGTGTAAACGAAATCAGCGCAAATCTTCAGACAAACAAAGTAATTACAATATTTACTACGTCAATGAAATCAACATTAAGCATCGTTTTGATTTTAAGGCAGTTTGTATAAAAGAGTAAATTTTAAATTTCAGAAACCAACCTCAAATAAATAACCATGTGGTCAATTGCTGATCACAACAACTTCATTCTGTTGACCAAACTAGATTTTTATTTTATTTTATGCAGTTAATATCAACCCAAGAATCTTTAGCTCTCAAGTTAATGACTTAACTGCACTAAATCACACAGGGGAAATTATAATTAAGCATTAAAGTAATAGGATGAATGCTAAACTAAAATTTTTATTTACGTTTGTGTTAGCTGAGAATATCTTTAATTCTTGAGGTCATCTTTTTACTATTGTTCTCATTTGTGTAGCACATCATGTATTGGCACTTCATTCTCTGCTTTCTCCGAACTTGTGAAATCATTACATCGACAATATTTTTACCTTCTCTCCCCTAACTCTAATGAGTATTTCTTAAGAAAAGATCCTGACTATATATTTTAAATTAGATAGTTTGCAGCAGACATCTAAGAATACGATAGACATTCATTTACTGATTCTTACTGGATATCTTGATTTTGAAAAAGTTAATGACTCCAAACGAATTATCCCAAAACGTTTTGACAATAGCTTGAAATTGAATCCCAAGTTGCAAACATGGTAAGCTAGCATGCTGACTTCTACATAATAAACTATTCAAGAGAATGGAGGAACAGAGTTTTAGATTAAGCTCTTTTTTCTACTTTTAAATTGTTTAGATTTTTTTTTCTTTTTTTCAGATCTATATAAACTAAGATGTCTATTTCTTACTGTTGTCTAGTTATTAACTTTGATTTAAAACTTTCAATCTAGCTTATTAAATTATTTATAGCTGAATTATATCTAGTAATTAAATCAAGTAAATTTTTATTTATTTATATGAAATAAAATGGTTTTAAGACTTATTTAGCTATGCTGACATGATAAGAAAATAATTAATAGACAGGACAGATTTTTGTCCTTGAGGCAAACTGATAATATTACACACCTAATTTACAGGATTTGGCCAGGTGTAACAAGAATTGAGTTAAAAAACATTATAAGAACCTAGTAATGTAGATATTTTGCATTATCAAATAAACTTTAATTAGCAAAAACAATAAATTAATTATGTTTAAGTACTTGTTTAAAAATTGAGTATCAAAAAACTACGATAATTTTCGTCAAGCGTTGTTAGCCAAAGGTCATCGCAGCCGCCTTGCAAGCAAGTAGTTGGCTGCAGACGGTTGTGGGTTCGCATCCCGGCCGATGCTATGACATATGAAGAAAAAAAAACTACGATAATTCTGTCACTGTAATGTAATAGTTTAAAGACACTACTAACACTGCTTCATACATGAAGAAATCACTGAAAACATTAACCCAAAGCGTAATATCAAATGTGACAAGTACAGACATGCAAACACACACGCATATATATATATAATGATTAACTACAATATTAGATAAAAATATATACCTAGTTAAATTAATTCACAGCATTTTTATTTAAACTCCATAATAGTGTAAACTATCGTCTTCTTTTATTATCCATGTAGTTTTGTTCAACCTTTAATCATCATTTTAAAATTTGAAATACATGCATTTTTCATATACTTGAGCGTAATTGAAAATATAGAGGATTGAACACAAACTTTCAAGCGCCCTTCAACTATCCACACTATAGTGTGGATAGTTGAAGGGTGCTTAAAAGTCTGTGTTTAGATCCCCTATATTCATCATTTTAAAACAACTAAATCGCACCGCTAATAATGGTAATTTGATTTTCTATTTAAATACAATCGTTATAAACCAGTTAGTTTTAAAGTTTGAATATGTATATATGCATTGGAAGAGGATTGCTTAGCACTTCTATCTTCTATGTTCATTTTTTGAGATTCAAGTCAAGAGTGAGTGAATTTTAATTTTTTTTAAAAGATAAACAATCAGATTTAGGATTTTTTTTTCCAAGTAAGTTAATCTATAATTAATCCAGTTAACCTATTGGTAAGATATTTAAAAATTATTAAAAAGAACATAATTTAAGTTGAGCATTTAGAGACAACTTTAAAAATAAATAATATGATTGCAATGCACGCTCCCTGGTGAAATATCATTGGTCTATCAAAAAATACTCAAAATTGAGATGCTAAAATATATTGTATTAAAAAAGTGGAAAGCAATAGGTAACTACCACTGGTCAGTAGATTCAGCCTGCTTTCAGACAAAGGAAAATACATATGCCTATATATAAATACACAAACACATACATATAAGAGGTTACTAAAGATCATATCAATTTTTGTGATTTTATGAATTATGCTTAAATAACTGTAAAACTTTCTGGAAAAAATGTACCTAGTTTCATGAAATAGAAGATTAAGCTTACAAAATAAAATTATTTCATAATATACAAATTCATAAAAGAAAAAAAAGCACAAAAGATTTTAAAATATGATAACCATTTGGTATATAAATCGAATACAAATTTATGCACAAGTATTTTAGACTATTTTGTAGTAAGTTATTTGTAGCAATATTAAATTTATAAATTATCAAAAAAAAAGATCAATGAAATATAGATTTTTCTGTCAATAAAGAATATCAGAGTCTATAATTAGATTTATTTTTAAAAAATAATGATAATCAGAAAGAAATAGCTACAACAAATTTTTGCCATAAAAAAATCAAATTAACAAAAAAAATAAATAAATCCATGTCTGCTGGTTTGTCTGCCAGCTTGGCTTTTAATTAAGAAAAGCATTGCCATTACTGGCTGAGTAGGAAACATCTTAGAGTTTTCAAGTAAGTTTCACTTCTAATTAAGAACTGATATGGATTGAAATGTAAAGATTTAAGAAAAAGAGCAGACACAAACACTGATTGCCAACAGTATCTTACTCAGATGAAATAAAATGTCTTATTGTGAATGAAGGTTCCACTTGAAGTTAATTTTTTAATGCCTAAGAAACGAAAACAAATGCTACCTGTCATTATAATTTTTAAAAAAAAGGGGGGGGGGTCCTATTTGAAAGCAATAAAAAGTAACTTCACTACCTGGTAGTTATGCAATAGGCAATAAAAAATTCAAATCATTATTAGTTTATACAGGTGAAAATTTTTATGTACTATAAATATTTTTGAACTTTCATCACCATTTATTTGGAAGTCTAAGAATAATGACGAGGAAGACGACAACAATAATGATGATGATTGTAATAATAATATTTGAATATAATGTCATCAATGATGATGATAATAATATTTTAATTTCAATTTAATTTAATTTATTCTATGAAGTAAACACAAAGTATATTACAATTATTTGAAAACTCCAAACAAGAAAAATCTTGTGCAAAGAGCTTACATGTAACAATTAATAAATTAAAAAACAAACAAACAAAAAATACAACAAAGACACAAGAAGCAAATAGTAAACAATATAATTTAAAAAATAAATATAAAAATAGAAATAAATAAAATTAATATATATTGCACAACCACTGACATAAATACTTTTTAAAAAGATACATGAGAAATATTCAAATCAATTGAACATTCATGTGTAAATGTATTAAATATTTTAAGACCAGAATAGATTCCTTAAAAAAACTTGTTAAGTGAATTAAAATCTATTAGAAAGATGAATATTGAGAATACAAACTTTAGGATGCAAAGAATGATTCTGTATTGAAATAAATGATTCACACCAAATATCACAAAATATAATTTTGTAAAACGCACAAAGAAGATAGAATATCTCTAAATAGAGATTTTGTAGGATAAAAATACCCTGATAACAGATAATATAAATGAAAAGAAGAGCTGAAGGTGGAAGAAATTTAGCTCAATGGAAAAGCATAAAATTTAATTTATGTAAACACTGATAAAGATATATAATATGATTAGTCCAGAATAATCTGGTGTCAATATATATACCCAAATAACAATAATTATATACCAAAGGAATATTCTTACAAGTACATACATTATTAAAATGCAAAATATATTTACAACAAATTTTAATCTTAAGAGAGAAAAAAACATGCTTATAAGAAAAAAAGAATAGCTTTTGTTTTATCCAAATTTACCAATAAAAAATTATATACTAGATATTTACTAATTAAATGCAAATCTTCATTTGCTATTTTTTTGAAACAGCTATAAGCAGCAGCATTATAAGATAAAGCAATATCATTAGTGAAACCAAAAATCTTACATTCTAATTTTAGTGAAAATATATCATTGATATAAATTGAAAATAATAGAAGGCCAAGGATTGAACCCTGTGGAATTCCATGATTAATTATGCTTATAAT
Organism: Epiperipatus broadwayi; assembly: GCA_028023455.1. Lineage (NCBI taxonomy): Eukaryota > Metazoa > Onychophora > Udeonychophora > Euonychophora > Peripatidae > Epiperipatus > Epiperipatus broadwayi. The sequence goes on from JAQFVV010000248.1 coordinate 1,143,073, forward strand.
AGTATAAATGTTAGTTAACTGTTTTCTATCATTGAGAAAACTCTCCAACCAAAGACCAAGAGAATCATGAGAACCATACAAATAACAATGTTTAATTAAAATATGATTAACAGAGTCAAAAGCTTTAGTTAAATCAAAATAAATAACCAGTGTTTTACACTCATGATTTAGTGAAGATATTAAATATTGAACATGATTTTTTAAAACATCTAATGTACTTTTTCCAGGAATAAAATCATATCGATTATCAGATAAAATTTTATTTTTGAACAAAAATGACATTTTATTATTAACTATCATTTCCAATAATTTGGAAATAACAGAAATAATAGCAATAAGCCTATAATTATCCAAAAGAATGGAATCATCAATTTAATAAATAAGAGTAATGACATTAAATTTTAAACATTTAAGAAATGATTCAGAACACCAAAGATAAATTAAATAAATGAACCAGAATGGGAATAAGAACTAACTTATTAGCTTTAAGAATCTTGGTGTTAAACCATGTAATACAGAAGAATGGACTATTTTTAAACTATCAATTAATACAGACAACTGAGATTCAAAAACATCTGAACATAAAAAATAATTTAGACATGAATAGGAAAACCAAATCTATTTTGACAAACATGCATTGATATATTTGCAAAAAACTCATTAAACCAATCAGCTAAATATTTTTTATTCTGTAATTCAATTAAATTTTTTTTATATTTCATTTGACTAAGAGAAGATTTTTTAATCAAAGAATTGATTGTTCTCCATTTCAGAAAAACACTTTTATTACTAAGAAATTCCTGATAATATTGAAATTTTAACTTTCTAATATCAGATTTAATTTTGGCATTGAGTTTTTTAAATTAGCTATATTAAGTAAAAACTTCCAATTCTTAAACATATTTTGAATTTTGAATATGAAACTATTTCTGAGAGTGTTATCTTTCAAATTATATACAAAAAAAATAATACATGACACATGAGACATTAAAAAAAACATTTAGAAACAATAAAAACCATGAACTTCAATCAAGACCTTTTTTATTACATAAAAACCATGAATCTCAACCAAGTTCTTTAATTATCTAAACATTAACTTTTGTACAATAATGGCTTTTAAATTCATATTTTTTATATCTCTTGTGCATTCTTATGATTTGAGAAAGAGGACGCTCTGAGGAAGGTACTTGATATTGTACTGAAACGTCAGCATTTAGCTTTTTCACTACACAGAATATCCCGCAAATAGTAATAATAATATGACATATATATATAATGTAATATATTTAGTAGCCTTCTATAAATTATGTAATTGGTTTAGAGTAATAATAGAGATAATTTATGTCAGGCCCTCAAGCTAATACAAAATTACTATCAAACACAATCATTTGAACAACAAAAGCATAATACAGAATCAAAATTATAAATGCAGAAATATATATAAAATTAATTTCTATATATACTTAAGTTTTAAACATTTTAATATAGATTTTGATTTTAATGAAATCTAAAATGAAACTTGTAAAAGTGTAAAATAAAAAAAATAAAAAAACTTCCTATAATAAAAATTCTCAGATCTTTGACTTAGCTATCTATTTCATATGACTTAAAGTGAAAATCAAAATTAAACTTCTAAAAACAAGACACATTTGATTGATAAAAATTCATTAATTGTTGCTTTTATCATTTATATTATGAACTTCTGCTTTCTTATTTGGAAATTATTTTTTTCTTGAAGCTATTATTTTTTTCTGACTCATAGTAAAAACTAAAATCAAATTTTTAAAATCAGAAACAATTTTATAATAATAAAAATTCAAATTGTTGATTGACCTATTTTATATTAAGAACTTCCACTTTCTTGTTTGTGTGGTTTTTTTTTACTTTTATGCAAACTAAAATAAGTAATTAAGCCTAATAAAATGTCTTTCACCCTACATAAAAAACATTCTAAAATATTTTGTGCACTTATTTGCTATATCATCCTATAAAGTTCTTCATAGCATCTGCATTTGTTGAGTTTTACTATTTTTCATTTGTATTAACTATTTTTCATTTATATTATTTTTTGATAGCTATGTTAAATATGTTTTTACATTGCTTTTCTTGCTCATGGCTAAAATTATTATAAGTATGCAGCAGAATAATTAAAAAATACTATAATATTTTTATTATTTTTAAATTGATTTTTATGAAAATGTCTTGTTGTTGCTGCAGTCAGGCTCAATTGACTTCAATGGCAGAAATTTGTTGTTTGATAGTAAAAAATTAAATTAAAAAAGATTTTGAGTGATTTTAATAGTAACAATTCATTTTATAGTTTAGGATTTTAATTCTATTTAAAGTATCTAGATGTCAGAAACTGCATAAAATACTATAATCAAACTCTGTTGAGGGAAAAGTATATTTCTATACTTGTACAGTATAATTTGTTAACATCATAACATAAAAATAGATTTACATATAATTTGTATACTTATTTAATTTTTTTTTTGTAAAATTATTAAATATTTGTTTTTCTATATATATGAGGTTGATATTCAAATGTATTTGCTTTTTAGTAGAAAAATTATTAAAGAATTATAGTAGAAAAATTATTAAAGAATTATAGCTATTAAACAGGAAATGTCTGATATTTTTTTTTATAATTAAAATTCAATTTTTAATATTTCAAAGAATATTTTCATTACTAAAATTTGTTTTACCAAAATTTATTTTAAACATATTGATTTGGTAAAAGAATAATCTTTTTATAAAATATATTTATTAAGACTGAAGGTTGCACTAAAATCTTGTTTTAATTATTTTTTTCTGTTTATTAATCTTTACTTTTATTTTTTTTTTAATTTTGCTTTCCAAAAATATATTTCATGGATATTATTTATAGGAAGTTTTCTAGTTATGAACATTCGAGTTCCAAACATTTCACTATTATGTAATCGCTTTTGGACTTTAGATCTTTATCTATGCACATGATAAGAAACTATTTACGTATATTCATAATTGAATTTTTTCTAAAGAAAGATAAACTTTGGAATTTAAAAAATAATTAAAAGTATATTTTAGAGAACAATAAAAACCTATATAAAATACAGTAAATTCTTCCCATCTCTCTGACATTGATTACTTTTATTTTTAGCATCAACACAGACTGTCTTGATTAGTGTTTATTTTTAAAAGTAGTTTGTGTGTGATTACATTACATATACACTGTATATATTTCTGTTTTGGTGAATTTGTTCATTCTTATTAATTAAAAACATGAGTGAGAAACAAAAAAACAGCAGTGTTGATACAACTAAAAAGAAATCAAGGTCTCATAAATCCAAAACAGTCGACGCAAAAATGAATATAATTAGACATTCTGAAAATGGTGAATCTTTTCCTTCAATTACATGTTCATGTAATTTAAACTGATCAACAGTATACACAATTGTGAAAAACAAGAACACAATTAAGGAATATTTTAAAAATTGTAGATATATTTCTTCAAAGATGGTTTAATGGAGAAATATTTGGCTTTAAGGATTGAAGATAAACATTATCAATTTTCAATCTAAGGCTCTTGATTTGCATGAAGATTGGAAGAAAGAATTAAAGGAAGACTCTGCTGTTTAATTTGTAGCAAGAAATGGCTGGTTTCACAAATTTAAAATGAGATATTCTTTACATAATATTAAATGTACTGGGGAAGGTGCCAATGCAGAGAAGAAAGCTGCCAGTGAATTTATTTCCACTTTCTCTAATATAATTAAAGATGGAACTTATTTTCCATGCCTAGTCTTCAATGTAGATGAGACAGGATTATTTTGGAAAAAGATGCCTACATGTACATATTTAATAAAAGAAGAATTAGTTGCATCTGGGCATAAACCTTCTAAAAACAGATTAATATTGCTTCTTGAAGGTAATTTAGCTGATGATTTTAAATTTTAGCCAATGCCAATTTATCAGACAGAAAATCCTAGGACATTGAAAAGAAAAGTTAAAAGAATGCTTTCAGTCATTTGAAATCAAATCCTAAAACCTGGGCTACAGCACAGCTTTTTCAAGATTGGTTCTCACATCATTTGTGCCTTCAGTTAGGCAATATTGTAGTTAGAATAATTTACTATTTAAAACACTGTTGCTCTTAGACAATTCTCCTGGACTTTCAAAATTCCTGCAAAAATTTATATCGAGAAGTTAATGTTGTCTTTATCCCTTCCAATACCACAAGTGAAATACAAGCTATGGACCAAACTGTGATAGCTACTTTTAAGCAGTATTATATGAGAATATTAATGACTTAAGCAGTCAAGGCAATTGACAAGGAAGGTGGACCTACACTAAGAGATTTTTGGAAAAGTTATAATATATGGAATGTAATAAATATTATAGGGATGCGTGGGTTGAAATAAGAGAGTCAACAATGAAAGGTTAATGGGAAAAATATATCCACAAATGATGAATGCTTCTATGGATATTGAAGAAACTCCTAAAGATATCACAACTGAAATAGTCAATATAATGAATGAATGAAATTTAGATGTCACTGATGAAGATATTGATGAGTTAATGCAATCTTACTCAGAACCTCTGTCAAATGAAGACTTGATTAAACTACAAAAGATGAATGAAATACAAAATGAAGAAAAACCTGATAATGAACATATTGTTAAGAGTTTGACAATCAAGAATATGAATGAAGCTTTCATGCATCTTGACAAATTTTTGAACACCATAGAAGAATATGATCTCAATGGAGAGTGTATATTTGTGTACAAAGAGCAATAGAAAAAGGCACAGAATGTTACAAAATTCTTTATCAAGAGAAAAAAAAGAATACAATTCAATAAACTCTTGATAAATTTGTAAACAAAACTCCAGGTAATAATCAATAAAAAATAAATACTGAATTTTGAAAACCCTTTTTGATGTTTTTCTTTTTTTTTTTTACAGACCTCTACTTTCAAACAATTTCAACCTCCAAACCCATGTCAGGAGCCAATTAAGTTTGTAATTAGGGGACTATCTGTATATATTTTATTAAAAAATATGATTGAAGAAGAAATACACATACAAAAAAAGGGCAACTAAGACCCAATAATGTTTTCACAAAAAGTTGATGTTAGTTATATATAAACAAATAAATGAAATAAATTCTTAACTTAAACTTGACAAAATATGGGAAGATGCTTGCGGCTCTAGCATTCTTTGTAATATCTATATTTGTTTTGTAATCTTAACTTAATGAAGAAAGATGTTTGTTGTACTATTTTTTCACTATAACTGTTTTGTTATAACAGAACTCACTGCATTTGCAAATATAGCTTAATTTTAGTATATATCAATACAAGAAAATGTTATGGTTTCGATTAAGTATTATTAATAATATTTGCCCATGAATTTATTCATAAATTACTTTATCCAACCATTTAATCAATCTTAATGAGGAACCTCTAATCTCTCGTTCTATATACACGTGTATGTAGAAATTGGCTGCAGAAAGGAGTTTGCTATTAACTGAAAGGAGACCCTTTGATTCCTCTTGGAGGCCTTAAAGGAACCGAGCAGGGCAAATTCCTAATGTCCACTCCATACGTTCTTGTCGTTGCAGCTGTTATTACTATGTGATTATTCATATAGTATACGAACATGGATGGGCTGCTCACCAACACGCATTAGCCAGCATGGTGAGTTTATTGGCTTTTTACCTCTGAGTTTAAGATCAAGAAACACCATGGTCTTTCTTCTCAGTGCCTGATAAGGCAGAATGAATGTTTGTGTAAATGATAAATATTTTTCCAATACATATATACAATTATGACAGACAAAAATAAAGCATGGCCCTTATTCCCAGGAGGCTGTAAAGTCACCAACCAAGGCAGCGGTTGGTGGCCGAAGACGGAGGGTGCTAAGAATCCCCTGATTGCGGACCCAGGCTGCCATTTGATGACGACTTTTTATTTAGGTACTTACAACTGCAGATCACTTTCAAGTGAAGGAAGATTGCAAGAATTAGAAGAAGAACTGTCTTATATTAAATGGGACATTATTGGACTTTGTGAAGTTAGAAGAAAAGGTGAAGAAACAATTGATTTAAAAAGTGGACATATACTCTATTATAAAGGCACACATATTGGAAATACAAGTGGAGTAGGATTCATTATAAATAAAAAGTGGAAGAACAATATTGTGGAGATTGATGGTGTATTGGACAGAGTGGCAAGATTAGTTATACAACTTAATAGCAGATACCAAATGCAGATAATTCAGGTTTATGCCCCAACAAGTTCTCATAGTGATGAAGTAGTAGAAGATTTTTATATGGATGTACAAAAGGCTTTTGATCAGAGTAAACAACATTTTAAAATTGTTATGGGAGACTTTAATGCTAGAATTGGTAGACAAATGAAAGATGAAATTGCTGTAGGTAATTTTGGTTATGGTAATAGAAATGAGAGAGGACATAAACTTGTGGAGTTTGCAAAAAAAGAAAAACTTTATATTATGAATTCATTTTTTGAGAAAAATGTTAAAAGGAAATGGACATGGAAGCATCCTAATGAAGGTACAGCAGAATTGGATTATATTTTGACTAACAGGAAATACATATTTCAAGATTGTAATGTTCTTAATAAATTTAACATAGGAAGTGATCATCGATTAGTAAGGTGTAAGTTACGTGTTAATGTAAAACTAGAGAAACAAAAATTATTAAGAAAAACAATATTTACAGTTGATATTCCTAATCTTCAGAAACATTCTAATGAATTTAAATTAGAACTTACAAATAGGTTTCAAGTGTTAGTAGATTTTGAACATGATTCAGATTTGAATGAAATTAATATGAAAATAACTGATACACTTCTAAAAACTGCAACAAAGATAGCTGGTAAAAAAAAGCAGCAATTGACTAATAAAATTTCTACTGAGACTAGAGAATTTATGAAGAAAAGAAGAAATATGAAGATATACAAAAATGATGTATTAAAAAGAATTGAATATCTCAAATTTTGTAAAATGGTACGGAAAAGAGTTGAAAATGATATAAGAAAGTATAACTGTGAAATAGCAAGGAAAGCTGTAGAAGAAAATAAAAGTCTCAAGAATGTTAAACAACATTTTGGTATTGGTAGGAAATTTCTATCTGCAATAAGAAAAAAAGATGGAATTATTACTAAAAAGAGAGATGACATCATGAAATTGGTAGAAGATTTTTATCAAGAATTATATAGTAATAAAGAACAAGTACCTCCTATATCTATTACATCTTCCAAATTGCCCAGAATTTTAAATGAAGAAGTGAGACATGCAATTAAATGTATGAAGAAAGGAAAGGCTCCAGGAAATGATGGAATTATAATTGATATATTAAAAGAAGCAGGTGAAGAAATAGAAACAATTTTAGCAAAGTTATATACCAAATGTCTAAATGATAAAGATGTACCAGAAGATTGGAAGAATGCAGTAATAATATTAATATTTAAAAAAGGTGATAAAGAAGATATTAGAAATTACAGACCTATCAGCCTTTTATCAGTTTTATATAAAATTTTTACCAAGATAATTACAACTCGTCTACAGAGAACTTTGGATTTCCACCAACCAAGAGAACAAGCTGGGTTTAAAAGTGGTTTTAGTACAATAGATCATATCCAGGTATTGAGGGAAGTCATAGAAAGGACAAATGAATATGAGTTGTCATTATGTTTTGGATTTGTAGATTATGAAAAAGCATTCGATTCTATACACATTTCTTCAGTGATTAAAGCATTGGATCATCAAGGTATAGATCCAGGATATTGTCATATTTTAAAGAATATTTATAAAAATGCAACAGCAACAATTAGATTACATAATGATACTGGAAAAATCAACATTGAGAAAGGTGTAAGACAAGGTGACTCAATATCTCCAAAACTTTTTACAGCAGTGCTGCAAGAAGTATTTTGTGGATTAAAATGGGAAACTAAAGGAGTGAAAGTAAATGGAGAGTTTTTAAGTCATTTAGATTTCGCAGATGATGTAGTTGTTTTTGCAAATAATGCTTCAGAGCTGCAGGAAATGTTGCAGGAGTTAGCAGATGAAAGTAGAAAAGTAGGACTAAAGATAAATGTTAAAAAGACTAAAGTAATGTTTAATCGATTTGCTCAAAATATGAAAATAAAGATTGATTATGAAGAATTAGAAGAAGTTAACAGTTACAAATACCTTGGTCAGATTATTAATACAGATGGAAACATAATGGAGGAAATTAATCATAGAATTAAACTTGGTTGGAGTGCTTTTGGTAGAAATAACTTGATACTAAAAGGAAATATGCCTATGTGTTTGAAAAGGATGGTTTTTAACAAATGTGTTTTACCAGTTCTTACTTATGGATCTGAGACTTGGACACTTAATAGAAGAGCAATACAGAGACTTCAGACCACTCAAAGGAGTATGGAGAGATGTATGTTGGGAGTAACAAGAAGAGATCGAAAACGCAATGTATGGGTAAGACAACAAACAGGTGTTAGTGACCTTATTGAAAAAATTAAAAGATTGAAATGGAGTTGGGCTGGACATATTTCTAGAAGAGATGATAATAGATGGACAATTGAAATTTTAAACTGGATTCCAAGAGATTGTAAAAGACCCAGAAACAGACCACATGTGAGATGGATGGATGAAATAAGAAAATGTGCAGGAGTGTTGTGGAGAAAAGAAGCTAAAGATCAGAGAAGATGGATTAAACTTGGAGAGACCTTCATCCTGCAGTGGATTGATAATGGTTGATGATGATGATGATGTAGAAATAAAAATCTTTATAGTACACTGTAAAGATTTTTCCAACAACTCTTTGTAGAAGAAAGACAGAGAAGGCACTACTCACTAGGCTTACCAATTACAGAATGATAATGGTTTGAGTAGCTTTCCAATCTTGATTTACTATCTAGTCAAGAATGGATAGATAGCCATTTTCTCATCAAAACTGGATGGTTACAATAGTCCAGGTATCCATTAAAAAACTCAGCAGGACTGGAATCTGAGATTTACCCATTTGAATTCAAATTATAGATCTTGGGCATAGAACTTTGATGCAATACCATTAGACCACAAAGTCCTTATATATATATATATATATATATATATATATATATATATAAAATAAATGATTGTCTCAATATGCATAAATTCATGACCCCCCCTCCCCAATACCAGCCAGAAGTTTTTATTATTTTACCACTTATCTTTACAGTTTCTGATCAACATTCTTTTGTACAAATTAAAATTAAAAATAGATAGATTACCAAACAATTTTATACAGAAATCTAAAATGACTATGGAACTGCTACCTAAAATTTTTTAATGTTTTGGAAACATCATGGTTGCTTTATTCATCCTTCAAGTTTTAGATGAGCTTAAACCTTAGTCAGGATATAGTAGTACATGAATTAACCACCTACCAATAGCATTCTACAATAGTGATGAAACAAGACTGAACTTTAATAAAATTCAGCATCAAGTGAATTTGGATTTTTTTTTCTCAATAATGCATATAGGGGTAACTACATATGTTATTACTATTATATAAGGTAGGCCAAAAGTTACTTTAAAAGAATATTTATTATACCACTAGATTTTATTAAGTACTATATTTATTAACAATTTATTTTAATTTCTGATATACATTTATCATTCTGCATATTGATTATTTATCCATGTCATTACAATAAAATCTGCTAAATGAATAAAGTTTTTGCCTCTAAAGTTTTTTTTATTCTTTGTTTTTTTCTCATATAGTCACACCAGCTATTTAGATTTTTTTATGCTTCATAACAGCTTTTTTTTTTTCATTCATAACAGCTTTTTATCAATATTTGTGTAAATAATACAGACATTTATATATAGAGCTCGCCAATACAAGCTTATTAAATTTGGTCATGTGACATCTGACTTGATTTCTTGGTAATAATACAGAAATGTAGTTTAAAACATTAATAATTAATGTTTTGAATTTCTATTTTCTAAATGAAAAGAAAATTAAGCAGTTAGACAATCTAAGACAAAACAAAGACAGTGTGCTAACATAAATTAGATATTAATTTACAGACATATAATACTGAACTATATTCTTTTAAATTTTATTTTTAAAATGTGTGTTAACTTATTATTGCACTATGTTTGTGATTTTTTTAAAGTGTATGGATATACAAGATCAGATAAAAAACGTTCATTTAAATAAATCATAACTCACACAAAAATAATAAAAGTCAGATGATTAAAAAAATTTGAAGAACTTTCTCATAATTTTATCCAGATTTAAAAGAAATTTCAGAAATATGAGCTGTCAGATTTACAAGATTTATATGTACAAAAATTTAAAAACTGATTATATTATATATCAATATTAAATCAAAAGTTTTTAACTATTGAGAATTCAATATTTTACATAGATAATAAATTTGAGATACTTGAAGAATAAACTTAATGGTAAATATATGTGATTTTTAAAGAAATTGATTGTTTAAATCTAATTCAAGTATTTTTTGAACTATACACTATTTTTTGTCAAAGACAATATATACTATCATTTACCTATGTTTTACAAACCAAATAGTGTAAAAAGTATGTGTGAGATGTGTAAATTTTTATGTAATAAATAATTTAGTGCCATAACATTTTATACCTGTAATACAGTACCAAAAATCTGTTGTTTTACATTGATGAAAATTAGGCATTTCTGAAAGAAAAGTAAAAACTTTTTTTTTCTTTGTATTGACACAAATCACACATTGAATTAAGTTTGAGACTTAATTTCAATAAAGAAAATCTTTTATAGGGGAGGTAAGAAACAGTTTAGTGACAACTATTTGATATAATTCTAAAGTGATTTCAATGATTTATGATTAGAGATAAGGAAGAAAATCCATCTAGATGAAATTCCTCCTTTATTGCTCTCTTTCCTTAGTCTTTTTAATTTAGCTAGTATATGATTAGAAATTCCAATATATTTGAGTTAGAAAGTTGTGATAGAAAGATAAGTTAACTTGTTTAATGGTCATAACCAAATACATTATAGAGACTAAGAAAATGAATGATTTAAAAAGATCATATGAATAGTATACAAAAAAAATTTAAGAAAACTAATCAACTAAATATTTCACAAAAATAGTAATTTTTTAATGACTGTAGATCAAACATGGTTTCTATAAAGGAAATGTTACAAAGAAATAGGTAAATTGTAATGTGCATCATTTAAACCTATCAACTCAGTTAATAAATCTTTCAAAAATACTCCATTATTAGCTTTATAAAATCTGCCATTAGTAATCTTTTATTAATATATCAGAGTCATATGACTTAATTGTTAATTTTTTAATGACAATTAATAATGCAATCTCATGGAAAATTTTGAGGATGGATGAGTGAGAATCCTTTTTAATCAAAGATGTTAACTCTCAAAAGAGCAGAATTTGGGTTACAGAAAATTTTACAAATGGTTCACAAAATTCTTGCATTTATTAAAATTCACTATTTTTGCTGCTGTCCTTTTTGTTATATGAGGTTGCTTTTGTGAAACAATTGGTTTCAAATAGATTCAGTAAAATATTCAATAAATTTATAAATCACTTTGAAAATCCTCCAATTACTGCAATATGAAAACATGACATATTGACAGAAGTTAAAAGTACTTCCTTTATACTGGGAGTTCAAGTCATTTGACTTAAATCCTTAAATATTTTTGATTATAAGAATGTATGAAAAATAATTGTCACTTAGCAGATTTTAAATACTTCTTTTTTCTGATGTTGGCCTCTTTTGTCTTACCTCAAAAGATAAAGTACTAAATAAATTTCCCACTTAGAAATTTAAATTTTATATGAAAACTTATAAATGTAAATTTTATTATTGAATACTAATAAATTAAGAAGGTCACTCGAATAAAAATATTTTTTATTTAATAATTAGCAAATGTATTTACAAAATTTAGCATAAAATACATTTTATCATAATACAATAAAATACACAGCATATAAAACTTTGGGTGCAATTTGAAAATTATAATTGCAGTTTGTAATGTTATAATTGATTATTTATTAGTCTGAATTCAGAACAGGTTATATTTACCTGTTTAAAGAGGTTTAGTTAAACTTCTTTGTATCAATAATTTCAATCTCTGTGGTCAAGTTGCGATTTTTAGTATCTATATAAATATATTGGACCATCAATAGAGGTGGAATTCCATCTCTACTGTTAAAAGGTTACCTTGGCAACAGTTTGAAATTGTTCATTGTTATTGATATTGTCTAAGTGTTGACTGACTTAATAAAAACACTATGGTATGTAATATAATAGTAAAGATTAAATATAACCTGCAAAAAGTCCTTAGATCTATGGATTCACTCTTCAAGTTAGACGATACCAAAGTTGAAAGATTCTCTTCTGTAGTGGTCAATTTTCAGAATCAAATTACTTTCTAAAATATTCTGCTTTATTTTTTACATTAGCAGACTTAATTAGTATTATTTTTTTTTATTTGTGGTGTAACTATTGTATCTTTCAATTTACTTAATATATATACTTAATTTTTCTCTGCAGAGAGGTTATTTTTTCCTTAATCTACTGATTACAATTTTTGTCCAAAATCAATTTTTAGAAGATTAAGACAGTAATCCTCTTTCTATTATTAGAATATCTATGTTTGAATCTTTAATTAAGCTAACTTTTTAGTTATTTTTAAAAATCAATTTAAACTTTTTTTTAAATTTATACATAGCAGACCTTACAAAGAAACAATGGAGAAGACATTATTTACCAGACTTATCATTTATTAAGTGGTAAACACTTGAGAATTTTTCTATATTTGTTTTATTCATTGGAATAACCAGATCCATATATAATGACTAATATTGAATACTTGTATTGGTTTGATATGGGTGGGTCAGCTACCCACAAGAAAAATCCTAAGCCTCATTCAAATCTAGAAAAAGGTTCACGTTTTATCATATTTTAATTAGAATACAACATATCAGAGCATTTAGACATATTAATACTTAATTTAAATATAAAAATGATAATATATACACATCACATATTACTATATCCATATTTATCTATTAATCTCTCTAAATCACTCATAATAATCAAATAATTCAATAGAATATCAACTATTTGTCATCAAATTGATCAACTTCAATAGATGGAAGATGGATTCTGCCTTTTATTATGATCTAAAAATTTTAAATAGACAATGAATGAAGCACAAGACTAAAACATATTAAAATTTTAAATCTTATGTAGATGTTTTAAGTGAACCCTGAACTGTTTGAAAATAAATTAATAATTATTTTTTTAAATAATCAATATTTTAGATACAATAAAATATAAAATGCCTAATCTCTCTCTTTTTTTTTTTTTTTTCAGAAACCTGTGAGTGCTATCAAGATTCATAATATACATATCATAACCATGTGACTACAATAAGAGCTTAAAATTACAATATATAATGTCAGATAAGAGGATAGTGGAAGATTCAAATGTTTTTGAATCCATTGGCTTTATTGGTTATCACAATGAAAAGGGCACTCAGATGGAAAATTCAGAAAAATCTATAGCAAAACTTTATATATTAGAAAAAAAAACTAATATAAAAGATGCAATAATTGATCAGGATGCTACGTTATCAAATAACGACAAAGTATTAGTTGATGATAAGAATGAAATTTTGCATGAAAAAACTTACATTAAAACTATTACTATTTACAGATTGCCAGGTGAATTACTAGGAATAGGTCTGCACATAATTCCCCCATGTAATGGTGAAAAACTTATGCGTGTTTTTGTCAAAACTATAACAGCAGATGGACCAGCTTCACGCCCACAGGGTGATTCGCCTCTGCTGAAAGAAGGCGATGAAATTTTGGAAATAAATGATGTCAAAGTTGGTACTATTGCTCGTAATGATTGTGTAGAACTATTTCGTACTGCTCCTGTTTGTATAACTTTAAAAGTACTTCGAAAAGAAGAAATTCAAAATTGTAATATAGAGCTACACAAACAGATATCAAAAGAAAATGGAGACATTTGTCAAACGTCCGAAACAAGTGAATCTGAAGTTGTCTCAGAACTTAATTATAATATCATTAGTAATGAATTACATGACCAACCATGTGAGTATTCTGTTAAACATTCTAACTCTAAAAGTCAAGCCATAGCTTTATGTTCCAATTCAAAACTCATAGAACATTTTTGCGATCAATCTACAGCAGTTAAAAATAATAAAAATATCGATCATAAAGAAGATTTGACAATAAAAAAAGATGATCGAACAATTGATAAATCATCTAAAAAAAATTTTAAAGCTATTTCTAAGGAAAATATTTTAAATAAGTTTTCAAATCGGAATCTCATTACTAGAATCGATGGCAGTTTTATCATTTTGGAACCAAATAATGATGACGATGATGAATTAGAATTAATAACAAGGACTTCTATTTTTGCAGAAAATATTAAAAAAATAACTCAATCTGAAGAATGTTTACCGGAAAATTCTTTTGAAAAATTAAAAGCAAAAGAATATAATGATTCGTCTCAAAAGAATTCAGAAAAGGATGACTGCTTTTATAAAACTATAGTTCAGAGAGGTTCTGTTGAGCCTCATGTGCCCTCTACTGGTAATTTTTTCAACGAAAATGATTTTTCTCATCAAGTGCCTATTATAGAAAATGTAATTGTTACGACCGGCGAACATAAAGCTATTTTAAATACCAGCTTTCGAAACGATAAAGAAATTATAAAAAAAAATACCCAAACTAATTCTTCTTCCTCAATGAATGAAACTTTAGAAATAATTTTTCAAAATACAAATGTCTTCCCTGAAAAGAAATTCCTCTCTTCAGGTGATCCTGTTTCACCTGAGGCTATTAACAATTATGACAAAGCTGAAAATATACAAGTTTTAGACAATCAATCTATTAGTGCGCACAACGCTAGCTTACTCAGAAATAATGAGAACAGTACTTCAGATAATTCTCAAATTTGTGAGAATAAAATAATTAACAAATTAAAAATAGATAACAAAATTCCTCAAACTTTTTACCCCTCTAAAACAGGCGAACTCACCCTTTCTCACTACGAGTTTTTAGAGAAGCCGGTTGTACCTGCTCTGCCAGTTTCTCTTCAGGGTTTTACACCTGACATTAACCTTAAAGCACAGAGCCTTCATCCTTCTGAAAAAGAAAAAAAATCGACCAATCAGAAAAAAGGGGTAAATATAATTTCTAAATTTAGTGAATTAAAATTTCAAACACAAATAAAAGAAAGTAGTATTATTCATTCTGGAATAAAAAGACCCACCCAGGAACAAGAGGTGTTAACTAAAGAATTACACATGCCTGGTCTGGATGTCACGCAATCCATAAAATGTTCAAATAATCAAGCAATTAAGAACTATAACCACATAGCTGAACAAACAAATCAAAATAAATCATTATATTCTCGAGCGAATATAAACTCACTCTTGGGTAAACAAGACTGCAGTAATAGAATAGAGTACCCCCCTCAAAAACATTTTAATGATGCATGGAATTCGAATCGCGTTAGTATCGTAAATGAAAAATGGCTAAAGGAAAGAAAAATATCTCTGGCAGGATTATATTCTTCTAGCATGGATAATAAAATGGGATATAAGTGTGCAAGTTTGCCTACAAGCAGACGGAATAGTTTCGGAGAGCAGCAAGGTTTAAAATCGTCAGTTATTAAAACACTAACAGAGCAGAAACAAAATATTTTTGATTCTTTACCTCGATCTAGAATGGATGAAGGTCCTTTCCTAGTTGAAGTACTTAATACTTTTCTGGATTTAGGATTAAAAACTGAAATTACCTTAATTGAAGGTCGATATCAAACAGTAATATCAGAAATTAAAAGTAGTAGCCCTTTGGCTAGAAGTGGCAATATTCAGTAAGTACTTTTTTAAATACACACATATATATATAGTTGTTATAGTATATAACTTTTGAAGTCATATGTACATACACGCATACATAATTATGTTAATATATGTATGTTTGGAATCTAAAATTTGCAAATTTTTGTATTACTATGTGAGTGTATACACTCTATCTATATTCATGTTTGAGGATTATTACACTCATTTAATTGTTTTTATTTTGTGTGTATTATGTAAATATTTATTTATCAATATATGCTTCATGACAGTTAGAGCATCAACATGCCATACTTATGGCCTGGAATTCGAATATGGGGCAAAACATTATTATTATTATTTTTTTTTTAAGTAGAAGATAATTCTAAGGCAAAGTTTTTTTTTCTTTCAAGCAAGTCAAGCTAACTAACTATTCACTTAATGCTAAGTAAATGGACAACCTAGCTGTTATAGCTTAAGAATAAAACGAGGGGAAAACCATAAAAAATAAATACCCATCAGTTGGCTCTTCTGGCAAGTTTTTTTTCTTTACTATTTCTCAGCAAAGGAATCTGGATATATATAAAAGAAAACAAAAGATAGAGTTAAAATGATAGTATCTTTTAAAAAAAGTCAGCCATGTTTGAGCTATCATGTAATGTTCAACCACTTAAAATGACAATTTTGAACTCTGACAGGAACATTTAGCTCTTGAGTCTGGCACATCATCACTAAATTAAATCCAGTGATGCTCTCATGTTTGTGGTACCTGTGGCAAAACTTGATATTATTGAAAGCAGCTAATTGAAAATAGAAAACTTTTTTTTCCCCATATGTCAAAGCATCAGCACATCAGCGCCAACTGTCTGCAAGGCAGCTGCAATAGAGAACTTTTTAAAAAATAAATTGTATTACATGCAAAGAAATTATAAAAGCAACAATTACTACAAACAAACAATATATATATATATATTTCATTGGTTAAATAAATAATTAGCAGTCCATATTAAGTGAAAAATCACTCTAGGGAGAGACTTTAGATTATTGTGTCAGTTCTGATGGATTTTTTTTAAAATTTAGTATAACACCTAAGCTATTGTGGGGATTAAACTTTTTTACATATTTAAAAATCAGATTCTTAAAATTTATATACAAGTTTTTGAATATTTAATATTTGTGTTCTTGCTTGATTCAAATATTTTTTTATTGGGAGTATGTCATGTAAAAATTAAATATAAATTTCTAGTATGGTTGTGAAATATAAAGATTTTGAAAGTTTTTTTTATGACCCTGGATTATTGAGATGATTTTCTGGGTCATTTCCTGTGATTGAAGCATTGGTACTGCAGTTGACTCTTAGTTCTTCACAGAATAAAAATGTGTTTTGATTGATATTAGTTTTAACTAAAATATATAAATGTCAGCATCATCCAATTAAAAAAATCAATTCAGGGATGTCAAAAACCATAGTTTCACAAAAGGAGTAGAAAGTATTCCCTGCACATGAGTAACTTCATCTTTTCAGAAATTGACTTCTATTTTTGAAGATTGAAAAATGCAAGGTTACACAGTACATTTACTTATTTATTCTCATTTTTATAAAATTAAATATGTGTTTCTCAGTAAGTCTATAATGTTTACATTCATCTTTTATTTCAATATGCTTGTTTTTAGTGAAAAATTATTTGATTTAAAATTGATAAAGATTTTTTGAAATTTGAAAGTGCAATTTTACAAATTATTTATTTTTATAAAAGTGAATTAAATATTTGTTTTTCAGCAAGGAAGAGATATATTTATTGAGCTTGTATTTGAAAATATTTGTTTTTTAAAATAATCAGTTATAATAAATATAGAAAACTGATTAGAAAGACTTTTATTATAAGAGATACTCACTTCAATATTATTTTTTTGCACTTGTAACTGGAATTTTAATATTGTAAAAAAATAATTTCAGTCTTGCATTGGTGGTCGAGAGGTCAGCGTGACTGCCTTGCACTAGCAGGCAGTTGCCCGGTTTGCGGGTTTGCATCCCGGCTGATGCCATGACACTTAAAAAAAATAATAATAATAATTTCAGTGCTTAAAAGTATTTTTTTTAAACCAAAATTTATATTATTTATAGAAATTTCATTGAGAATAATTTTATTTCATTAAAATATATTTTATTTAACCAGAAGTATAAAAATGAAGTCTTTTGTTTGATTATTTATTTCTGTTGATTTTTTTATTTATTTATTTGCAAAGTTGATGTTTTTAAGATTATTTTGCATTTAAACTTATATTTATGACAAATCTTTTTAAAAAACGTAAAGACGAAACAAAGAACAAACTTTAATTCATTAAAATAAAAAGCAGGAAAAATATTTATCAAATTCACCTCTTATTAACTGAAATGCATAGCTAAAAAGTTTGTTTTTATGGTTCATATTGATACATCATTAATGGTTTCATACTGGAGATCTTTATAATGATTCGTTAAAGAATGAGTATCAATCTGTGAAAGTTGTTCTCTACTTCATGCATCACTTAGAACTTGGAGAAAATCTATTCTAATAAAATTACAAAGTAAAATATTTTCAAGAAGTAGTAGTAATAATGAGTTGGTAACAAAACAAAAATAGTTCTCATTGTTTAGACAGGCCAGCCGCTTTGTGGCATTCTTATCTATAAAAAACACACTATTATTACTATTCTGGGCTGACATTTTTTAAACTATTTATGATCAACAACTTATGATCGAACATTATTTGTTCAAATGGAATCATTTTATTTTTAAAATTACTTTTAAATTCATTTACAAACCATTTTTTGGGATTGCAATTCTTTTACATTTTAAAAACTAATTTAAAACAATTATTGCAGAGATTCTTGCACAAAATGTGCATCAACACATTATCGCGCATCAACTTTATTCTCAAATACACTTTCTGAATTTTTTCACCCTTCAAAAGTGTTGTAGGAAAGCATGTGGATAGAATGACAATTTTTAGTATACAATACTATGCCAGTTTCATTGTAAGATGATTATTTGAATGACAACATTTAAAGAGTTATGTTAACTTAAAGTACAGTTACCCTCAAGTCATATTGTATTAAAGTTTTAATAGTTAGCATATGGATAAACTGTGTAACAGCATACATACACAACTGCTGTTATTCACATGGAAATCAAGCAAATAACAGTATATTTTTGTGCTTTATGTAGAAAAATAAGGCTACTAAATGACTGGCCTGGCTATTAAATAGCTGGAGGTGGCTGTTAAATGGCATATTTCTGTGCTTCTGCAGAGAAATAATGCCACCAAGCAGCTGTCCTGTTTAGGAGAGAGTACCATAAAGACTTGTATATTTATTATCTCAAAATCTGTAATGAAGTATAATTATTTCATAAAAATTCTTATCTCTTATTCTGTAAAATTATTAGTTATATTATTGTAAAGTTTCACATTGTTTACATTCAGTAAATAGTTATATCAAATTAAATAATCTTTCCTAAATTATAGAAGTTATTAGGTAATTTTCTTTTATTGATTTTAAATTAGACAAATAAACAAAAATAATTTGTTATATTTATAAACACATGGCATAAAAATTTGATGATAAATTTAGTCAAATATAAAATGGATTTAAAATACAAAAATTTACAACTAATAAATGTAAAATTTATTTATCTATTGTTTAATTATAAAAATACACCTATTTTCAAATCCTTGTTTTTCAGAAAACAACATTTTTACAGCATTTCACAATTCTGCCAATTTGATTTGTGTTATTAACTTTCTATAAGAGAAATGTAGATTTAAAAAAATATTCAAAAATTTGATATCTAACTAACACTTATTTTTTTTAAAAAATGTAAAAGTCTTTAAGCATAGAGCATTGAGCAAATGCCTCACTTGCCCAGTGATAAAGATGGTATTGATTAAACTCCACAGTGCTATGATGATAACATATATACAGTCCAATAAATTTTAGACAATTTATTAATTTGAACTTTTAATATTTAATCAATAAATATGTTAACATTCATATTGATGTACAAAATTTGATTATGTGTATGTTTTACGAACAAGTATATTTATTTAATTTATATTTGCATAGGTATACACATATGTTTGAATGCATTGGCTCAATAATAAAAGGACCACTTCATTTTCATCTCACTGGAGTAAAAAATCTTAGCTTGATTAAAACACTATATTGAGTACTTTAGATTTATATGATAAATATGTTTAATGCTCTCTAAAATTCATCATCATATAGATAACAATATGTCTAAGCAAAAAGATTGAGTCCAAATAGTCAAAAGATATTACTACTAAATTTAACAGATTGCATTCAAATCACTATAATTTCGTAATAAAATGTGTTTAATTCACATAAAATTCCAGTGCCAGAAGTTATTGAGCTGCAATCCATAGACCTTGTGGTCCAGAATTTCCACTCTACCACTGCTTTAAATCATACAGGGCAATTAAAGTAACATTTTGTTCTCTATTTGTCTTTTTTCAAAGATAGTTATTTTAGTTAATTATTTTCTTTAATGCATTATTTATTCTATAAATTGTTTTGACTGTGTGTTTGTTGTGATCCTATGTAGACTTGAGAAATGAAAGATTTTGGATTGAGTTCTCATCTCAGTAAAATGGAATCTCAATTTAGTCAATTCAATGAGACTGTAGTCCTCAACCTACCAACTTGAGTATTATAATATCACAACCTCTCAAGCAACTAGCCCTATGATTATTACTACTGTCATTTGTTCTTAGAACTTACTAAAAATATTTTTTCATAGTTAAAAAAGAGATTTTCCTGCAACAAATACAAAATTAATCTAACCAAAGTGCTAATAACTAAACAAATAAGTCCAAATGCAATTTTAAAAAAAATCTAATCAAAGATACTAAACATCTTTATTATTACGAATTAAATTTTTGACTAATTTGAATACTGCTGAAAACAAAGTATTTTATTAAAAATTAAAGTTTCTGATAGTTAACATAAAAAAAACCTTACATTGAAATGCCAAACTCTAATACTTAAGATCATAGATTATGGCCCAGGTCTATCATTTCTGGCACTCAAACATCTTATAAACCCCCAAGCAATAAAGCCATTGGATTGTTTTTTAATAAAAAATGCATTTTTGTTAATTATGTAGAATATTGCATAATTTTTCGTTTGTATTTGTTTATATTCTTTTATAATGCAATTTTTCTTTATGCAAGATGTTATAATAGTTACAATGGAATTACAGAAATTCTCAAAACAAACAATCTACTTTATTTAAATAACGACCACGTTTCTCTGAAAATAAGATTAGGTTTAATTTTTGCTCCAAAAGATATCTTAGAGCCTATTTTCAGAGGATGCCTTATTTTATCATTAACACAAATCTATGTTTATTCAGATACAACAATATATATTTATTCAGATACAAACATCTACATTTATTTAAGTACTTCTTTTTACAGAAAGTCATAATATTCTTGTCTTGGGGAGCTCTCCAGGACTTGTCTTTTGTATTTGATGGAACAGCTTTTTTTTGCACTCATCTTATCTGTGGGCCAAAATATTCTGTTTAAATCTATGATTAAGTTAAGTATTAATTGAAAAATAACAAGATAGAAGTGTAATAAAAATGATTACAGTTAAGAATGATTCTCTACACAGAAGTGATGAAAAAATGCAGATACAAAAATTCAGAAAATGTTTCTGTATTTTACACGAGCGCATTAAGTACATTTGTTACAACACATGGTGTATTGAATTATGAAGATTCATATAAGACATAACCACATCTGTCCATTGTAAAGTGTGCACATTGTAAACACTTTGCAAATTTCTTGTAATAGACCCATTTGGATATTCTTTTTTGAAACTTTTTTTAGAAAAAATATTGATTTAACTTACACTAAACTTTGATTATTAAAATCACTTCCATTATTTAAAGTCTTTTAGGGGGAAAAATATTTAAGAAACCAAACTGATATTTCTTTTATCTTGATTATTTAAAGATGTTTAGAAGGAAAACATACAATTAAAAAACAAAGCTGATTTTTTTTAACTTGAACATTTAAAAGTTAGCACTATAAAACTCTAAAACTAATCAAATATTCTAAATCTAAGTATTAAATATAAATAAAATAAGTACCTAAAATTACATAAATGAAATTATAAATTATTTGATATATTGGCTTGTAGTAGATAAAATTTTAAAAGTTTGTCTTTAAACCCAAGATTTAGCAGAGAGGAAATTGTCACAGATCTAACTGCATTTGTCAAAAATAGTTGATGGGAATATATTTTAAATACCATTATAATTTATATTATTATTTATTTACAATATTAATGTCAATAATATTATTTATTTAAACATTTGTCCCATTTGGTTGATGAACTTAGCTAGCGCTTATATTTAGGCTAGGGTTTATATTATGTGTATCATAAAAAAGCATGTGAGGGCTTATTTTTAGGTTAGGTCTTATTTTTAAGAAAACATGAAAGGAAAAAAATTATGAAAAACTAAAATAGAAGTCACCACTATCTATTGTTCAAAAAATTTTTTCAAATATTAGAAATTAACAGGAAAAAGAAAATATATATATATATAAAGATTTGTAATATGTTTCCAATGCTATGAAACAAGTCAAAATAATCAGTTAACTGCTAATGGAAAAAGTAGCCACCAAGATCATCCTAGAATCATAGCAAAGTCTGAAGTTCATTCAAATATATATTTTTTATGAAGTGCATTAGTGCTAAAATGAAAATTAAAAGAACTATTAAGACACTTGAGAAGAAAATCATGTTATATATTTTGAGAATTTATGTCTTTCAATCATGAAAGTAAAGACTTAATTTAATGTCTCATATATTCTAGAAGTTTTGAAGAAAAGAATCAATAATATAGTTTTTGTAATTTTATTGGGGTTATTTTTTTTACTAAAATATTTGACTAAGTTGATACACCATTTTTACAATTAAACAATCTACATTTTTTTTTTTTAAAGAATATAGACTTTATTTTATATAAAGTGTTACAAATGAATTTCTCTAGACAACAAAAAAAATCTAGTATAAATTTACATTTTTACTAATAACTTCCTGAATTTCTTGTACTAAGAACCAGTCCATGTGGATAGGTAGATTTCTTTGGGTGCAAGAAGCTTATCTTTTTTTCGAATAGAATTAAATGTATCTCTAATAAAAAGTTGTGAGTCCAATGGAGAATTGGTTATAACTATATGACATAACCATATTACGTGGTTAATAAATATGCATCTTCTGATATTGCAGAAATTACTCATTTTAATATTATGAATGATATCAAAGAGTTCTGGATTGTGATTATTGAAATAATTTTGAATTATATATTTTGCTTCTCTTCGTCCTGAGCAAGAAACAAAAATATGATCAAATGTTTCACTATCTTTTTTACACAAAATACATAAGGAATCAATCCTTTTAAATCCTCTATTTGAAACAAGGAAATCATTGGTAGGAAGTGAAGATAGATTTATTTTAATGATAAAATCAATATATTTAGGCATTAAATACCATTTTCTCATTTTATTAAAAAGATTGATATTAGTCACTTCAAGATAACTAGGAGGGCATATCAGCTGAGGATTTATCATTTTAAACGTGTCCCAATATGTGTGCTTATTATTAAAAAGAATTTCATTTAAATCCATTTGTTTATCAATAAGTGAGATGAGAAGTTGTAGCCAATTTTTTTTAATATTCGGGGGAGGCGTATCTGTGGGAATGATTGTGTCAATAATGTTTTGGTAATTGAATTCAATCTTGATGTAGTAGAATAAATTAACTATATTTTTAATTAATAATGTATTAATTGAATGTAAACCTAGGCCATTAAGTATTTTTGGATTTTGCATTTTACGTATACTGATACAGACCACTTTTTTTTTTTTCCAAAGGAGGCCAGAGCACAATGAGTTAAATTGCGAAGTAAATTTTTTAGTAGGGTTTAAAATCGGTAAATAATAATTAATTCTGCTGAAAATAAGAGAATTTAGTAAGAGAACTTTATCATATAAAGATAAGTAAATGCTTTTTAGAGAATCTATTATTTTTTTTGTTGATATAATCAGTTTGTCTTGTAACATTTTTCTCATTTTGTTTGGTGAAAGGTACAGTGGTATACCTAAAAAAGGTTGAGGTTTTGATGAGAAACATGCAGGGACATTTTCTCCTGAATGAAGTTTCCAAACTGCAGATTTCTCTAGATTAAAATTTAATTTGTATTCCGATGAAAACTTTTTAAGAATTTTTTCAAGTTCTGGTAGGTGTTTAGCTGATGGCAGAATTATAACAATATCATCCATATATGCAAGATGTTTTATTTCTTTGTTTAGAAAAGGAACAAAAACTCCAGGAAGTTTTGTTTCCATTTCTATGAGAAGGGGGTTAATATAAGCAATGAATAAAAGTGCACTCAAGGGTGAGCCCTGAGGAATAGAAATTGATGGTTTAAAGCCAGGTGCAATTCTACCATTGAGTGTAATGAAAATTTCTCTATTAAATAGAAGATTCTCTATCATAGTAAGATAGACGGAGGGAATTCCATATTGTTGTAGTGTTTTCTTTAATATTTCAATTCTTACTGAATCAAATGCTGCTATAATATCTAGTTGTACAGCTATTGGCTTTGATTTTCTCTTAATTCTATTGTATTTTGTTAAAATTTTGAAAAGGCAAATTGCATGCATTGTGGATGAACCTTTCTTTGCATATTGAGTAGAAGAAATATTATCTAAAATGTTTTGTTGAATCTTGTCTTTAATCAGCCCTTCTATGATTTTAATAAGAAGAGGAGTCATAGAGATAGGTCTTATATTTGATGTAATAGAGGGAAGACTTTTCTTTTTTAAAAAAGGCACCAATGAAATAGGGTAGAGGCCAGGTATGTCTTGACAACTTGAGGCTATGACATCAATGACACCTTTTATAATTGGAACAGTAAAGTGAGCCAAATGTGATAGTACAAATTTTGGGAGGCCATGAGAGCCAGGATGTGTTTTTTCAGGAAGTGAATTTAATTTGTTTAAAATTAATTGCTCAGTTATTTCATGATCATTTTTTTGACTATTGTTGAATATGGTTCTAATTTGATTGCCGGATGTTGTACGAAGTTTATTGAAGAAGAAATTCCTAATAATCATTAGCCTTGAAGAACCAGCATAGTTGGCTCCATTGTCTAAAATGGATAAAGGTGTAATAAGTTTTGGTTTTGATCCTAATGCCCAACGAATATAACTTTTAGTCCAGGCATGTCTACTGGCTAGAAAAACTTTAGATCTCTTAATAAAAATATTTTCAGCTAGTGCCCTTTGTAATTCTTTATATTTAATTTTAATTTGAAGTATTTTATTAATATTAAGTGTTGTAGAAGGCATTGAATTCATTATGGCAGACAGAGAATCCATTTCTTTTAGCATTTTACATGGTCCATTTTGTTTTCTACAAAAATAATTGGTTATGGCTCTTAGAATTTCAGTAAAAGTAAACCAGGCATCAATCGGTGGCTGAGATAGGATATTTGCCTTGTGAAAATAAATGTAGGCCCAGAAAAGACAGCCTCGGGAGTTGTAAATTTATTAATTAGTCTTGATGTTCTTGGAAGACCATCAATAATATTAATTGGCCCATTTATGCAAAGCAAAATTTTTAAAGCCAGGTGATCAGAGAAAAAAACATGTTTTAGAGATGTTTCAATCTTGAAATGTATGTCAGGAGAGTAATAAATCAAATCTATAAGTGAAGAATACTGTTTAGTGTAGAAAGAATAAGCATTATTATTAAAGAAACCTTGAGCTGACATGAGACCATAATTAATTAAATGTAAATATTTTCTGTCAAATGTGTGATAAGGAAGATTAAAATCGCCCAATAGAATAGTTGATGCTGAACTATGATAAAGAGCCAAGTTAATTATATTTATTACTTTATAAATCGTATTACTATTATTTTGTAGATAGAGATATATTACATTTAGGTTTGTCTGACCAAATACAAAATTAACTATTATAACATTTGAATCTAAATGGATAATATTATAGGTTGTAAATTTAGAGATGCGATTTACTATGAATGCAACTCCTCTTGATGGAGAATTTAAATAGACCTAGTGAAGATAAAATTTCTGATATTTTGCAGTTGCTGTTTATATGTAATTTAGTTTCTGCAAAGAAAATAATATCTGGTGTTTCTTTTAAGAAAAAATCTTTTATAGCATAGACACATTGTAAAGAGTTTAATCCTCTTACATTTATACCTATTATTTTAATTTTCATTGAGTATTGATAAAAACTAGAATTTTAAAATATAAATTAAATTTGATTAGGCATCAATGGAAAAAATGAAAGAATCATTCCAATACATCAAATCCAACTAAGGGTGAGAATTGGAAATCACTCTCTTTGTCTTCTACCACTTCAGGTGTTAATAAATTAAGATGTGACCCTGAATTTGTAGGAGTGATATAAGCAATCACATTATTTGTTGTACTTAATGATGTATTAGACTTCTCTATTTGCATTAGATTATCTAATTCATTTTCATATTCTTGATTTTTTTAAATTTTTTTCTTCTTTTTGTTAGGATGTTTAGTAATAGAATTTAAGTCATTATCAGAGCCACAAAGTGTGCTTGAACTATTAGAAGAATCATTTGTTATTATTTCAGTAGTTTTATCTAAATTTGTAATTAAATTTCTTTCTTTTTTTCGTTTATGTAATCTTGGTAAACTCTTATTTAAATGAGAATTAATTAATTGTTCAGAAGTATTAAGAAAACATTGATCTTCTATTTCTTTTTTATTTTTGTCTATTTCTTCGTGAAGAATCCCTGTAATCTCTTGTGATTTGAATTGTTGATTTCTTTCTAATTGGCTACTTTGCCTATTTTGAATATTAATAATTGAAGAAGAATTATGAGAAAAAGAATTTCTATGATGGTCAATGTTTGATGCAAAACAGGAATCTTCCCGTTGTTTGTTTTGATAATCCAAAACTGGGCAACGGTGAAACTTAGATGATTTAATATTACATCTTTGGCAAAAACTTTTCGGACAGTCTTTAATTAGATGGTCTCTTGATTTGCATATATAGCACTGTGATGGAACTCCTTGAAAACTTATTATTAAGTTAGTCTTTACAACCGTATGAAATGATGGGATGTCTAGAGCAGTGATATTTTCTTTAAGGGCTAAATTAAATGAGGCTATGTTCGAAAGCACATGGGAAGAAGCTCCCTTCTCATTTAAAAAAAAAACTCTGAAGTTATGCCATAAATGTTTAGTATTTTTTGAAGATCATGTGAATCAAATCCTGGATAGCAATTTCTTATAATACCTTTTAGGGATCTTTTTATATTTAAATCAACTTTACATAACCATAAATCTTCAAGCATTCTGTAAGTATTTATAAAAGCTGTTTTGTATGTAATAGAAGCAAATTCTAAAATAAGATATCTTTTGTTTTGATGATGATACACTTTATTTATATAATTCCAATGTTTATTTAAACTAAGAGTGTTATATAATAAATCTATAGGGAAGAGTAAAGGTTTAATGTCATTGTTAGTTGCTGAGATAATTAATGTGTTCTCCTTTTGATATACTTTGAAAGAGTCTAAAAGTGCTTGAGGAATAGATAAATTAAATTTTTTATTGATTTTATTAAAATCGTCCCATGAGGGAGTAAAAGAATTATCTCATTTTTTGCATTAATAATTGATACTTTTGTGTGATCAAAATGAGTTTGCTCTGTTTCTTCATCATCATCTTCAAGGTCTAGAGAGAGAAGTGAGTTTTGTGAAGAATGATGTGAGATAGTACAATTGTTTGTTGGTATTTTAGTTTTAACCTTCTGAGCATAGCTCATTTTGTTTTCATTAATTCCTTTATTATCATTTTCATGTAATACTGAGTAATGATAACTATTGTCTTTATTTATATTCTTGCAAACTTCAACAATTTTATTTTGTTTAGCTTTATCCACAGTCTTATGTTCTTTATCATTAACCCTGGTATCAATCAAATTGCTAATTTCATTTGAAGAATCATCACTATCTTCTATGCAATTTTTTTTAAAGTTTGAATTGTTAGTTTTATTATATAACTCAAAACTAAACTTTTTATCATTCAAAACATTAGGAGATGAAATTAGAGTATTGTTATTTTCATTTCCAATAGACTCTTGATTATAAATACCCACATAATCGTGTAAGTTTTGATTTTTCAATTTTGGATTATTTTCTTTTACATTTTCTGAAGCAGGGCTTAAGTCAAATTTATCAACATTTGTTGGCAATTCAATACCATTTTCATTATTTATCTTTTGAACTTCAGAAGTTTTAAAATTTGATATTTGTTTAGAAATGATATTAGTGTTAGAAAAATCTTTATGTAGTAGTACTTTTTTTGACTTTTTTGTAATTTGCTGATTTG
Organism: Epiperipatus broadwayi; assembly: GCA_028023455.1. NCBI lineage: Eukaryota > Metazoa > Onychophora > Udeonychophora > Euonychophora > Peripatidae > Epiperipatus > Epiperipatus broadwayi. Next base: position 1,171,449 of record JAQFVV010000248.1, read on the forward strand.
AACTTTTAATAGAATGAATTGAAGCATTTGTTACAATAAATTTTTTTTGTTCTAAATTTCCATTTCCATTGGAATTAGGTTTAACAATGCTTTCTTTCAATATTATTTTTGAATTACTTGAATTATTTGCTTCATTTTCATTTTCAAAAGAAGTTTCACAGGAAATTTTAATAGATTTCTTTTTTATATCTTTAGTTGACATTGTTTTTGATGTTTTAAACTCATTTTGCATAGAAATATTTTTGTCATCCATTACTTGACAATATTCATAAACTACATTTATAATGAAAATTATTCTTAATTATAGTATTATTAAAAAATTCTAAATATTGTAAACAGAACAAGATATATGGAATATAATAGCTTGTCTGACATCATTGTTATATAAACATTGAGTCTGATCAAAAAATACCATATATAAACAATTCTGATAAGTTAAGTATAAAATTTTATAAGCCCTTAAAAATTCATTCCATTTTACATAAAAAATAATGCTAATTTATTTATTGATATAATATTAATATCATTTACTTTCTTATTACTTTTACAATGCTTCATATAATTATAACCGACTATTAATTGTTTTGATTATTCCAGCAATCTTCTTCAGAACTATAACAAACACAATACAAATACATGAATACAAATATACATGAACATATAATTTTTTATTATATATATATTCCATGTTATAATCAATATTCCTATACCTACATATATCTTTATAGACCTCTATATATAATTATTACCTCTTTATATATTATATATTTTAACCTTTTTTATATTTTGTATTTATTAATCAATATTTTCTATAATCATATACATATATTATTTTTATTTCATTTATTTTTTATTATTTTGTTCTTATTAATTTTTTTTATGAATAATTAACTCTAACTTTACATATTCATATTTTTATATTTTACATTATTATTCATTATATTAACATTCAATATATATAATTTTTGTTAGCCTACAATATTATTTCTTATCTTTTTATTACTAATTATTTTAACATATTTTTTATTATTTTTTAACATAATTTATATCTACTTTCTACTTATATTTTCAAAGATAATTATTAACTATTCAAACTTTTAAATTTTCCTGTTATATTTACTAGCTCCCTCTTTCTATTTTTTATATAATTAAATCTATTTTTATTTTTAATCCCTATTAATATTATTATCATTTATTTATTTATTTTATTATGGCAAAAAAAAATTTCAGGCTCATATTTCTATTTAAAACTGACTTATTATTAATATGAATAGTTTCTTTTATTTTTCTATTCCTTTTATTATTTCTAAATTGTATCATTTTTATACAATCCATTCCAAACTCATGTCCAAAACATGCATGAGTTTGGAAAGGATTGTATAAAATGATAACTACAAATAATAAAAGAAATAGAAAAATAAAAGAAACTATTCATATTAATAATATTAAGCCAATATTAAATAGAGATATGGGCTTGAAATTTTTTTTGACATAATAAAAAATAAATAAATAATATTAGCAGGGATTAAAAATAAGAATAGATTTAATTTTATAAAAATTAGAAAGAGGGAGCCACTAGGTATAAAAAATAAAGGTAATATTAGTAAGAATTAAAAATAAGAATAGATTTAATTATTTGAGAGTTTTGCCTGTTTTAGATTTAATTATATAAAAATAGAAAGAGAGAGAGCTACTAAATATAACTGAGAAATTTAAATATTTGAATAGTTAACATTTAAGCTTTGGAAATATAAGTAGAAGGTAAGTATAAAATATGTTTAAAAATAATAATAAATAGGTTAAATATTTATAATAAAAAGATAAAAATAAATAATATTATAGGTTAAAGAAAATTATACATATTGAATGTTAATATAATGAATAATAATGTAAAATATAAAATATGAATATTATGAAATTAGAATTAATTATTTTAAAAAATTCATAAGAATAATAAATAAATTATATATATATATGATTATAGTAAGTATTAATTGATAAATATAAAATATAAAAAGGGTTAAAATGTATTATATATAAAGGGATAATAATTATATAGAGATGTATATAAAGATATATATATATATATATATATATATATAGGTATAGGAATATTGATTATAAGATATAATGAATATATATATATATAAAATTGTTAAATTATATGTTCATGTATATTTGTATTCATGTATGTGTATTGTGTTTACTATAATTCTGAAGAAGATTGCTGGCACAATCAAAACTATCAATAGTGAGTTATAATTATATAAAGCATTATAAAACTAATAAAGAAAGTAAATGATATAAGAATTTGACAATGCAATAAGAAAGATAAAGTTATTTATTGATTTGTTTAGCATATAAAATTGTGCAAACAGAAAGTTACAATCATTTACTAAATGATTTTTTGAAATTTTAACTAAGAGGCCAACTCATGGATTTTTTGACATTTTAAGCATAAATTGAGTATCTTTATCTTAGTAGCTCAAAATTTATATTTTTCCACCACTGTATAAATTAAGAACTAATTACATTACATTTATAAATCAGATACTGGTAGTAACCATGAGCAATTATAACTCAATAAGAATCTAGTGATGTTTGAAAAACAAATCTTGTTGGCTTTATTGTTGGATTTTGAAACGCAAACTTTTGTATTACAATTCTTTTGTATTTGAGAGAATTTTTTAATTGAATTTCCAGAAAATATGTCTGGATAAGAAGTTACTGTAAAATGATAAAACTATATCTTTAGTTAATAATAAATCTGATCAGTTTAACAACACTTTTATATATATTTTTATGGCAGTCTTTTTTAATAAAATCTAAATGTATATTGTTTGGTACAATGGGGTGGGTTTAGGTGTGCCAGTAATATTCTTTATAGTAATATTTATTAGGTATCTAAAAGTTTGGAATAACTATATTTTCTCCAGTAGTATTTAGTATTATATCAAGTATTAACAGCGAGGTTTTTAAAGAGTTTTTTTCTTAGAAATAATTTTAGATCTAAATTTGGTAGAAGAGGAAAACTGTTGATATTCTCAAGTAGCATGAGATAGTAGCTTATTACAGCATTTTGTTGTCAGAAAAGAATGTTCATTTTATAAGATGCTAAATTGTTTGGTGTATTATAATATTTTGTAATGCTGTTCTTAGATCCCTTGTATATCAAGCAATTATTGCTCTTCTTGTATACTTTTTTTACAAAGTGAAATTTTACAAATTATAACTGTAAAATATACATTTTAATGATTAATCATTCATTAAAGTTTATAATTCAATTCTAACATAGAGATACTAAAATGAATTGTCTTGAGCTATCAACAGCCATAAAGTACTACTTGCATGAATAATTTCTTGATCTTAAATTCCACTGTCTAGATCTTCTACTTGACTTTGAGCAGAGAATTCTACACTTATATAGAATATTATTGAAACATTTAACATAACATAACATTTTTTTAACTTTGACTTTTTAATTTCAATGTATTCAAAGTATTTCTATTTAAAAATTTCATTCACACTAAGACATTATAAGGGTTTCATGGCACTTCACACCTTAAATGACCACTCGTCATTACAACCTTAAATTAAAACCTGATGCTTTAATGAAATTGGCAATAAAATCATAACTTTGAAGATTCTCAAAGTTTCCTTATTAAGTACCTTTCTATTTAAGGAAATAATTTTTGGGAGATGTCAAAAAAATAGTTTAATATGAATGATTTTTCTACTTTTTGTTTCTGAAAGATCATTGATCAGTGTATAAAATAAAATAGTTGAGTAAACTGAATCTTTTGAAAGAACCATTCTATAAAACTTTGTTTTCTTTCAATCGCTATTTACAGTTTGTGACTTTTTCTATTGGAAAACAATTAATTACTTTTTCCACATCTGATACCAATGAGAGAATGTAATGATTGAAATATTGAGACAGACTGTAGAAATCTATTGTTAAAACATATATTAATCTGTTTTTTTTACATTGTTATAGTGCCTATTTAAATCTTATTTATTATAGAGATTTTCCAATTTAGTCTTCATTAATTTGTTGAGAATTTTAGTAGAATTAAAATCCAATAATATTTAACTGGTTTTTAAGCATTTCTTAGGATACCCAACCATCTGTTATTAATTTACTCTAGCTTATCAAACTAGTATTCAAATTCATACTTATGCAATATTTATAGCACTGAGTTAGTTATTTTACATTTCCAATTTTTAATAATAGTACTTTTAGAAGAAAGTAAAATAACAATATAAAGTGCCTTATTAATACTTTTTTTGAGTTACTCTAGATAGAAAGTATGGATATTTTGGAGGAGTGAGGTCTGATATTTTGTGTTTTTTAAATGTGTAAAAATGAAAAATATATTCCATTTATGATATAAATAAATGTAATTTCTATGAGATGACCTGTAGTTTTTGATTTATTGGTTCAAATGTATTTATTTTTCAATTGGGTTACTTACTAATTTCTAGTTGAAATATTTGACTATAAGGGAATACATATATGTAAGCACACTGGAAATTGAATTTTTTAAACTTCTTAGTATTTAATAACGACTTTTAAAATAAGTAGTTTAAATGATGATAGAATTTGGTCACATTTTAAAAATAACGTGGTATTTAAAGTGATTTATTATACATTTTAATAGCAATATTTGCTTGTCCAAGTTGCACGTAGATTATTAATAAATAACAGCTATTTTATAGTTTAAAATAAAATATGTGATGCTATTTTATTTTGATGAAAATAAAAAACTTTTTTATTTGATGGAGTTTATTGTTTAATCACTATTTTTAAAAAAAATTTTTTTTTTTTTTTAAAAATTCAATTATGTCGTGATGGGATAATGTCAATCTGGTAAAAACTAAGTTCACTACTTTTGAAGTCATTTGTATTTTTAGATTAAAAGAATGTTTATATTTATATATTGCTTGTTATTAAATTACATTACTAAAAGTAGAAACGATTTTCAGTGTTTAAAACTTGTAAAGCAGTACTTATAATTATTATTAATTATTTAATAATTCAGTATGCTAAAATCTTTGAACAGCTTTAAGTTTCTATCTTCACTTTTTCCTCATTGGCTACCCTATATTTAAATTATTTATACATTTTTATTTTTATGACCCAGCACTTTGTACTTCAGTTATAATTACTGAGATGTGAAAGATTATAATCTCACCATACTGATTAATAAAATCATTGTATTAACAAGTTTTTATTAAAATTAACAAATTAAAAAATAGCATGTTTAAATTGATAAACTATACACCTGTTGTTCATTATTTGAAGACAGATTTGATATAACTACATAATCATGCATAAGAATATCATGATCACGCTTATCAGTAATTTGTTTGTTTGCTTGTTTTTAAAAAATGACTATTACATCCATTTACAAAACAGTTATATTCTCTGAAAGATTAACGCTGATGTTTATAAAGAATATTAGGATCATAAAAATTCGTTTATAATAAGAAATAAAAGACAATCATGTGCTTCTTGCTTATAGAAGTATGATAGGTTGTACTACAATCATATTCTTTTTTTTATAACTAATGCATTGGCATTAGTTTTACCAAACTAAATTAATTTGAGATATTAACCTTCTTACTAAGAATAAGTATATATTTCTTTCCCAACTACAGTTGGATGACTGGCCGCATTGACAGTGTGTTATCTGCCTAAAAGAAAAATGCTAAGTTCATTTATGACCTGAAAATTTTTCTAGCTTTACTCATCTCAACTTGAACCTCAGATTGTGAGTATGGTAGGCAAATGATCTAATCATTAAGCCATGAAGCCTTTCAAAAAACATATAACAGAAATTTAAAATTGTGTTCATAAAAATAATAATATGGGGAGGGGGGGTTATAAGCAATGGCAAACTAACCCTTCTATGATCAAATATTATCACTTGGTTATAATATTCTATTGCCTACTTATTCAATTCTCTTCAGTCAGAGAACATAACACACACATTCATGTATATATTAAAGATATGAGCTTTCATTATTTTATGCAGTGAATTTGAAGAGTATCAGAATTCATTGAGATTTATGATATACCTTTAAGTTTAAAAAGCTAGAGTAAATTGTGTTTCCCTGATTTAATCATAGGATATCCTATTATCTTGATTTCTACATCTGCTTTTAGCAGCGAACATTTGCAGTATAATGTATTAAGTAAAATGAACTATAAAATAAATTGATTATAATGGAAAAGGATGTTGATTCTGTGATCAAAGACTGTGACAGCAGGTGTTCATTATCAAAAATTTGTAATCAGGAAAACAATTTTAATTGACTCTTACCAGGAAAAGAAACTGAGATTGAAACTAATGTTTAAAAGCAATTATTCTTTATGTGATATTATGGAAATTACCACTGAATTACTCATTTTTACTACATTACTCATATTTGTAGAATTATTAAAAATATACTTGTGTAAGGTTGTATGTGTGTATATAATGTTGCAGATCAGTGATCAATGTTAAGATACGCTAGTAATACACTATTTTTCTTTAAAATCTTTTGAAATATAGTTATTTAATTGAAGCATAAAGCTTAAAAAGCATTTAAAAAAATTATGCACATTAATTAAAAAGCAACTTCTGCTACATGAATCTTTATATAGATGATAACTGATTTGTATAATTTATTTATTTTTAGATTTTTTTCTGAGATGATTTTTATATTATATTTTCTTTAAATGCACATTTACTGTTAGCCATAAACTTCAATAGAGCCTATACTTCCAGTGTTTTAAATATTTTATGCTTCATAGAAACTGGGAATTGTTTAAGAGTGAGGATCTGAAATTACAATAAATTTATGTATAAGTAATGTTCTCCAATACAATGAATGTTTTCATTGTTTGCATACACTTAATATAATTCTAAAAGTTTCAAATTTAGAGCACGTATCATAAAATGAAATCCCTTTACAAATATATATATACACATTTATGATCATGGGAACAATCAACATTTTTTGTGCTGTTATTGTAAGATTTGCCTTGCAAATGTAAAATGAATAGTGAATCTAACAAGAATCATGAATTAAAATGAACTTTCAATTACACTCAAATATATGGATACTTGGCATAGTATTTAGCATGTATAACTATCCTTCCCATGACTTTGGGTTCAAATTCTTGTGAAAATTAGAATTTTTTTTTTATTCTAAGTAAGTTAGTATTTTTTTTTTTTACATAGCTGAGTCATAAACAAATGATCCAATTATTCAATGTTATATGAATATTTTGTTGTTATAACCAAAAGGGTAAAATGAGGAATAAAAAAATGTTTCACCAGGCTAAACCTCCCATTCATTTGTTGTGATGGAATGAAACACATAACTTTTACAGAAAATACTTTTTGTAATAATTCAGTAAATGTAATCTACAATTGAGGGCATAAAGTTGTAACAAATCATAATTGATATTTAAAAAAAACATAATACCAGATGGAATAATTACATAACTTTTAAACCACCAAACATCACATGATCACCATTTTTTTACATAACCTTTAATGATTAGTCTTGATATTTTACATGTAAAAATAAAATAAAACTTTTTTATACTACAATATTTATTAAAAAAAAATGGAAGACATTATTTTGCTTATCTCAACAATGTTAGAAATTCATATTTATTTTACATCAATTATTGATATTCAGGGCAATACTGCATCAAATATGTACTCTACTAAAAGGCAAAAAAACTATTGATAATAAATTTTTGGCTGGTGATTTAACTGTGAATTGATATTCGTGATTTAATATATACTATATATTATTTCATTTTAATAAGTACATATTTAATATATAAAGTTTGAGATTATATCTCAAAAGTAATTGTTATTACTGATAATTTCCAATTGCTTTTGAGATTTAATCTCAAATTAGACATACTATTAGCATTGTAATGAACTAATGTTATATATTACATATGTTATATATTTATATTATAAATTTTAATTTACTTTTGATTAATAATTTAATTGTGAATTATGAATTAATGTACTTGATTTAATATATATATATATAGTCAAATAATATGGCTAGAGGGCAGATGAATCATTTATAACAAGTCATTTCTAGAATACATATAATTTATTCCAATTTTCAATTCCAGTTGATCATTAATAAGTCAAAAATGAGATACAAGAAAATAAGTTTATTAAAGTTTTAAAGGTTCCATTTTTTGATCATTTATTAACCTTTCAGTAGCCAACAGATAGAGGAATTAGAAAGGATAATTTGTAATATAATCTTATACATAACTCTATAGAAAGCATGTTATTACTTCATAGCTATTTTAGCTCTGTTTAGTTATATGCATTGTATTTTTTTATTATTATTTTAATCTATTTTAGTTAGCATCTATTGCTTATAAAGGCTTGCACTTGGTGTCACTATTGTATGGAGAGTTTGCTTCTATTGCTAACAGTCTGGCCTGTGTAAGCATATGAAATGGTGATCATATGATGTTTTGATCATTTTTTTTGGTGGTTTAACCAGTTTATGCATCAGTGAATAAATCAAAGTATTATTCTTAGACAAATACCTGAATGTTTATATGGTATTAATAATAGACTTTTTAATAAATAGCTAATTGCACATTTCAAATCAAAATCCTATTAAAAAACTTTTAATAAAAGACTAGTAAAAAAGACAGTATTCACCAAGCTCACCAACTGCTGGTTAGTGAGAATTTTGAGTGCATTTTTATCCTTCTTTTACTTTTCACCTAATGATAACTAGCATTCACTGACTAATATTGTATTGGTTATCTGTATTGATTATGGGTCAATTACTCTAAAAAAGCCTGTTTTCCTATTGGCCTAGAATTGAACCCCAATGTCATAGTTATAGCATATGATGGATGTGCTATTCTTAAATTATGTTTTTTCAATTTGCGCATTTGTCAATGTTCAAATATGTTTAAAAATACATATATACAAGCAACAAAGATTAAAAATTATAAAATTATTATATAAAAGCCTTTTTCGGCAAATTATGTTTAAACGTAACAAAGAATAACATACTGTAGCACTTAAAACATTGGCATATAACCTACAGCTTAACTTTTGAATTTGACTGAAATTTGAAATTTCTTTCATTAAACAAATATAGGTTTTCAATCATAATCAAAAAATTTTATTTCAAAGATATCTTTAGACAATATAATTAACTATCAATTATTTGGTTGAGAAAATGAACATTTAGCTATTTTTTATAAGAGAAGGTGAAAACTTTTTAAAATGCTCACCTCTTTTATCTCATGAGTATTATTATTTTTTTTATTATTTTGGAAGTATGATGGAACGGTCTTCATTCTCTCAAAGCTATTCTGTTTTGTACATATACATACTGAAGCTATATGGTGAATGTGTGAACTAATTTAGAATTTAAAATAATAGTAATAATACTCATAAATTAATTACAATAGTAATACTAAAAATATTTAATTAATATTTTTTTATATTAGACTTATAGATTATATAAAGGAAAAAAATATTAGTACAATTATTTGTCATAGATTATATAAAATAATAAAAACAACTAATAATATATTTCATTTTAGTAATATTTTCTTAAATAATAACAAATTACATATGAGATATGCAATATTTAAATATAAAAATGTGTATAATAAAGGTTAAAAAAAATCAATGTTAACACTTTTTTTTTTACAATCATACTGTATAAAAAGCAAGCAAAGAAACAGTAAAAACAATGCAAATATATTATGCAATTGTTTTTATAAAATAAAGAAATAATTCTTAGTTAAGATTATATATTTGTAATAATTATTGAAATAATATACAGTACCAAGACTAGTATTTCTTCTCATTTATTCTTAAAAATGCATTTCTTAAGGAATCAAAAAAATAATGAAAGAAAATTTCAGACAAATTAACAAGAAACAGTTCCAAGATTTGTCTGGGATTTCTAAAATGATTTCATAATTAGGATGTGCAACAGAATTTGATAACTATACATGAACCATTATCTCTTGAGTTCATCATTCTACCACTGCTCTAAATCACATTGAAAAAAAAATCAATTTATTTATTGCTCAAGAGATCATATGATGTTTAAGTATCTGAAGGCACAGCTAAGCTGTAATCCATGGATCTTTAGACCCATTCCATTATTGCACTGAACAATGAGGGATGTATATCTATTAATTACCAATTAATGATCTTAGATATCCAATGGCTGTGAAACTATAAAAAGAAATAAGGATCTGGTCTGTAAACATTATTTTAATAATTCTATTAAAGAAAAAATATTAAAGTTTAGGAGAAGCAGGATTAAAAACAAACAGCATAATGAAATCAATGATAAGTTTAAGAGAATGAATGTTGTGATTCTAATGTTTAGAAAGAGCCCATTTTCAGTGTTATTGAGTGATATATTTAATGACAGCATGTGTAATCAGTGAATGCAATTATATACTTCTATTTGTATAATCCAAAGCAGCCAATCAGATCATAAATACAAGACAGAGAATTTAACAAGAATAGGGCAGTCCACCCTATTCTTTACTTGTCTTTCTATATATCCAAGCCAGTCTAAAGTACTTAGATCTGAAAGCATGAATATTAAATATCTTCACACTTAACACACTGAGTTAAATTACAAACATAGGTTTTGCAGGCTCTCAATTTAATTTCAATACTGTTTGTGCTTTATAAAAATAAATATTATTTACATACATTACTGCATGTTATAACATCTAAAAACTACAGCATAGTAAATCGTAGGATTTCACACTGTATGTTTGTAATTTAAACTCGGTGTGTTAAGTGTGAAGATATTTAATATTCATGCTTTCAGATCTAAGTACTTTAAAGTGGCTTGGATATATAGAAAGACAAGTAAAGAATAGGGTGGACTGCCCTATTCTTGATAAATTATCTGTCTTGTATTTATGATCTGATTGACTGTTATAGTAATGAGCGTGAGAGGTTTTGCAGTCTCTCAATTTAATTTCAATACTGTTTGCGCTATATAAAAATAAATATTATTTACATAATCCAAAGCAGTAAAATAGAAAGTGATGTAAAGCTTCTTTGTCTTGACCATATATGGAAATTATAGCATCAATGTGTTACATGCAATTATCAGAACATAATGCAAATACTTGAATTCAAGAAAGCAATATTTAAAACTTTTGATAATAATGTGAAAGGTAAGATATAACACAGATATAGTATCAGCAGGATTAGGTATGACCAACAGTGAACTTTATTGCATGGATATGGTGATATTTTGGATTTTAGAAAAGCAGTTTTGAAACAAATGTTAAATATAGGAATCGAATACAATCAACGAGTCATTGACTTTAACATTTAGCCCACTTTCCTAATTGAGATTCAAATTTCAAATTCCAAATCAGTTGAATATAAAGAGGGTTAATATGTTTAATAAAGGTTTTAATATACTTGAGAATGAGGGTGTAATAAATGAAATATATATATATATTATTGTATCTATATCTGTATATATTTATAATAATTAAATATTTATCTTATTTAAAATATAACTTGATACAGAAAGGGAATTTTTCTCAAAATATTATCTGCTTATTAACCTTGGTATCAAATATTTTATTCATTTATTTGTTTGATGGGAAGTCCAATCATTATGTAAATAAAAGCTGATTATATATATTTTTAAGTATGGACTTATAATATTCTTTATTTTATGTTCCATTTACAACTACCGTATTTTATTTACAAAATTAGCACGGAAGGCCAAACAAAATAACTTGCATCAGCTGACTATTGCCATTTAACTTTTAAAGTCATACTATCTTGATATAAATAAAATGTAAGTACTTTCTATCACACACACAAAAAAAATAACTCTGTGTAAATTTTGGGAATTTTGTTTTGGAAAAAGCAACATATTGTACAATTCTTGGCAGACACTATTGAAACAAATGCTGCATTTAAATAAGAATGTATATATACAATGTCTGATATCTCACTTTTAAGACTATAGAAAAAAAGTGTAGGAATTAAAATGGGAAAAAAAAAAAAAATAAATTTAATGAGATATTATATATATTAAAAAAAAAAAAATGTATAAGTTAATAAATAATAAATAACATTTTTATGTGATAATACACACATATTTATATAACTTAAGCATTAAAACTCAGTGGTTTTAATATGTAGGTAAACATTATATAATTATACTAATGTGTGTTTTAATATTCTTATTATATATATCATATTTTATTTGAGATATAAAATGAAGACATGTATAATACTATAAAAAAATGTAAAAAAAAAGTATATAAATTAATATTTTTTAAATTTTATTTTTTAAGAAATTTTTAATGATTTTAATTGCTAATGCATTAGTTATAAAAAAGGAGAAAATTATTATCATATTAAATATTATAAGTATTACTAAGGATATAAATTTAAAATGAATCTGTGCATGAGATGTCAAATATTAATTTGATATATATATATAATCTAAAAAGATATTTTTAAACACAGGTTAACCATTGTTTATATTTTAAAATATTTGAAAAATGTATGTGCATGTATTTAGATGAGTAATTTTTGATAATAATACTAATATGAATATATCACTTATAATAATAGATGTATTATAATATTAGAAAATAATTTTACATTGAAATTTTTTATTTAATTGTGCACATTTATTATTTAAGAGGGAAAGAAGAAAAAAATAAATAACATTACTATTTAAAATGATAATTATCAATGAATATATATTTGTTTATCTAGAAATCATATGGCCATAATGCATAATGGTGATTATGCTTAACCCTCCCCCCCTCATTTTTATGCAGTCAAATAAAATGTCTATACTTTTAATAAATAATTGATGTAATATGTTGAAAGTTCAAATATATACAATGGTTAAATACTTATTATTATAAAAATTATTTATCCACCCCAATGTTGTTATACACATATAATTAATATAATAATCAATTTAAATAAGATTGAAACAAACAACTAATTGTATTTACAATTATTTAATTATCAACCTGGATTTCATTTCTTACTGAGACCTTTTCAAGATATGTTTTATACATTACATGATGTAATAATTACATTTTTTAAATTTAGTAAGTAATGCATATTTACTAAAATAATATTGAGGGAAAAAATGAAATACTTATATGCCTCTGAAAATGTATAATTAAAAAAATGTGCCTGCCAATCTTGGGTTATCATAAATACTAAAAAAAAAATTAAAGGATTTTATCTTTTTTAGTTAGTTTTAGTAATTATAAAATTGCTAATCATATTTTTTTCTAATTTTTAATTATTTTTGTTGAAGTCTAGGTTTTAATAAACAGTATTATAGGTGTTGTATAAATATTGTAGGTTTATATTGAAAATGATTACTATATACATACATGTATTAAAAATGCATATTCAGTATCTGCAAATTTTATTATCCTCAAATCAAATTTTGGAAATATGAAATTACTAATATATAGTAAAATGAACTTGAGTTAATCTTATAAAATTTACTGCACCAATAAAAAAAATATAAATAAATATTAAGCTATAGCATCTGTATACACATTCATACTATTAGGGATGGCAACATGCTATAAATGGATTCAACTTTCTTTTTTTTTTCAGTTTAGGTTATATTGATATAATAAATTTTATAAGATTATTTAGTTTTCTTTCATTACATAAATAATATATTTGAAAAAGGACAGAATCCAGAAAACAGTCCAATGGGTATTAGTTTTTTATTGTAATTTAAAACTTCAAAGATTTGCCTAATAATAGATTTAAAATCTTAATTCCATTTTTCTGCAAATAGTATTTTTGAATATTATGTTATGTACTATGTGAGCTCTTTGATATTATCACATATATATTACAATTAAGTTCATTAATAAGAGCACAGATATTAAAATATTATTATAATTGTTCTTGTTAGAATGTGTGGTATGTTTTAAAAAAATATTCATTCTATAGATTTCACAATTAAATCTTCACTTTTACAAATTAAAGCAAATTAAATCTATTTATGGAAAAATATTGAAAGTTATTGCATTATTGAAAAAAGGAACTGGTAAAACTACTTTAATAAATCTTAATTTTTTTATAGATTACAATTTTATAGATTCAGTAATAAAAAGATTTAAAGTTTTAATTAAATATATTTTACAGAGTGTTATATACTTTTTGGTGCTTTGTGGTATACACTCTGCTCTCCACATATGAAGAATCATTATATGGAGAGTCACCATGATTATTAACTCATGTTCAGACTATTTTGATTAGAACTTGACTACTTATTGTAGTAATCTCTAAAAAAAATTTCAATTTTATTTTTTTAAAATATTAACTTTTTTTTTAAAATGGTGAAAAGCTATTGATATTCTTATAACATGAAAGCAAATCATTCACATAAGACAAAACAGTAATGTTTACTTTAAAAAAAGGTACCAGATTTATTCGTTATATATTAAAAGATATATAATAATAAAGTATAGTTATAATAAGTAAGTGATATACTTATCTAATTTTTATTCATTATCTTTGTAATAGGATTTATGATACATGAAAGATAAATAAAAAATAATCTTTGCAAAAAAATATTTAAAAAATAAATCACAAAAATATGTACATCTCAATTTATTTAATATTTTCATACCAATAGAAATAACTTTTCTCCAGACAAAAATGCCTAATTATGAATGTAACCAAAATATCAGCAAAAAAAGAATTTAATTATTTACATAATTAAAATTATAACAAACAACTGCATTTTTAAATCTAATTATTTAAATTAAATTCATTTTTATAATATATATATGCCTTATTTTAATTTAACAAATTGTGATTCAGTGAAATACAATTTCTTACTTTCAAAATGGCAACTATGATGTAAAATTATATTTTTTAAAGAAAAAAAGTCCCAACAACAGAAATATACATTAAGCTTAATACTTTTTATTAATAATATGCTTACTAAAATATTTATTCACTAAATATTTTCCTTAATTTTAAGATTTCTTTGTGGTTTTTAATTTTTATTCTATATAGTATTTTGAATTTATAGTAATAAATTAAAATTTTTACCATATGAAATTGTAAACAAATTGTTTGTATATATATATGGCATTTTTGGTATATAAGGCAGTATAGGAAACCTAGTGATTTCATTATCGAGGATAGAGCTTTCTCTCTCTCTCCCTTATCTCTCTCTCTCTTTATATATATATATAATGTTAAGGCTTGAAAATATAAAGTTCATTATAATGGACAGTTAGCAAGATTTAACTATTTTTATTTACTCCCATTGTCTTTCAAAATATAGAAAAATTGTCAATGCATTTGAAATTGAATAATATTAAACAAGCAAAACTCTCCATACAGTAGTGCCACCTTGTGCCAACCAGAGTAATCAATGGATGTCAGAAGGCTTGTGCGCAAAATCCCTATCTAGGGCCAACTCATCCAATATCCCCAGACTAGTGATCATGTGATGTTGAGCAATATTAAATGACTGTACTGATTGTAAGCCAAATATCTGACAAAAGTATGAACTACAAGGAAATTATTTGGTTATCTGAAACAATTTCAAATTCAGATAGACTAATGTAACAATCAAATCCATTTTATTAGTAATTATATATTGGACTATTTTGATCATCTAATATTAATGTCTTTACAAAAATTCAAACTTAATTTAAACTTTTCAAGAACATTCACTGTTAGTAATAGGATCCATGTTAATATAAAATGCAATCTTTCAAGTGATATTATTCTCCTTTTTTCTTCAGGTGTTACTGGTTTGACCAATGACAGTATTAGCATAGAAATAGAACTTGGACCAACTTTTAAATAAATCTATTTTACTGTTTATTTATAAATGGAATTTATAATTTGGTTTAGATTTAAAACATTATTATTATTTTCAAAATAACAAAAAGCTAAATAAAATATCTAATGAGTTTCAGTATCTACTAAAAAAAAAAAACAGCTTACAATAATTAAAATTTATGAAAAAGTCAAAAATTTAAAAATTTAAAATCTAATTTGAGCGAATAGGAGAAGTAAAAATTGAAACATAATTAAACCAATATTTAATTTAATATACTGAACAGGCTTACACTCACCTGCACATATATAATGTAATATATAAGATGGCATTGAACGTTCCATCATCAGATTTTCAATAAAATGGATGGCTGAAGAGTTGTGGGTTGGAGTAGTTTGAAGCCTGTCTATTAAAGTATGAAGATTGGCTATCGTAATATAAAGCTAAGCACTGATTGTATATATGTGTGGAGATAGTAATCTGGACCAACTGGTGATTGCTGGTTTAACATGAAATACATATATTGGTGATTATTTATCCTTTCAACATGTATGTGATCAGGTGGGTCAACAATATGAGATGGCATGGAGAGGTGAGGGTCATGTGAAAGTCTGAGTTTGAATCCCTTATATAAACCAATATTTGTTTTTATGATTTCAGTCAAATAAAATAAACTTTGGAAAAAAAATTATGGATTAGGATTATAATTATAAAAATCATATTTCAATCATAAATTAAAAATTTTTAATTGATATTTTACTTCTATTTTTAAAAAAACTTATTTGAAAGATATTATGTTTGTTAAAATTTAAATAAAAATTATTTTTATTAAACTTTTCATATAAGCTACACTAAAGAATTTGACATTAACAATGACATAACTACTGTGAATCAAGTCAGTTTGAATTAAAAACTAACCAAAAAGAATGAATCTTGAAATGAAAATATTGCAGAGCAATTAATATGATATATATATAAGACCCATATAGAATTTTGCCTCCTTCATTTGAAGTTATGCCACTTGCCTTGATGTATATACATGTTGATTTTTTTGCTAGTTAGATAAATAACACAAATATAGACTACTAGTTTTTGTGGACATCTATATTGTATAACAATAGATCACACATTTAAATTGCATCCATTATATAATAAACTTGTAAAGTTCTTGCATTAATAATTTGCTAATCATAATTAGTATAATATAGATTAAATCTTAACTACTACTTACAAGTTATAGTGAATATATTTTACACATTAAATTATCATGTCCTATATAGATGAAGGATCATTATTAATTTTTATGCATGTTTTTATAAATTTTGACTATTAGAGTATTACCATAAGGTATTGATTAAAAACTGCCTCAAGAATCGTTATCATTTCATATTTAATTATTAAAACTATGTCATTTGAAATGGGGTCAAAATTTTTGCTACATTTAAAATTACGAATTTTATTTTATTAGTGTCGTTTACTATCGTTTTAATCAAGTATTAAAATATTTTTGCGTGAGGCCAGAAATTTTAGGACACATTATTTATTAATAGATCATTTATTTTGTTCCACTATTGTAGTTCTAATTTATTTAATAATTTCAATTTTTTTTTTTTTTGTATTCAGGTCATAATTTTATACAGTAAACTTGTTATTTTTCGTTTTATATATATATAATTTTAAACTAAAATCAAAATCTACTTATTGGTAAATAACTTTTATTTTAAATAAACGAATAGTATTAAACTTCAGCTTTAGGCAGTGTTAAATTTCATATATATTTTTTTCGACATATCATAGTCATTTAGAAATACTGTATAAGAAAATATGAATTAAGATTTAAAACTAACAGTAATTTATTTTATATTTTGTGATATTTATTATAAGTTATGGTTATATATATGTATATAAATTTTATTTTACATAAACGTAAAATAGCCACTAAATAGCTCATTGCAAGATAAAGGCTTCTATAGAGAAACAGAAAAAGAAAAGGCACAGCACATTAAACTAATCAAGCTCTCGGGTAGTGATGAGTTTACATTTTTTTCAACTTGTTTTACCAACAAGCTAAAAATATTTGAATATTCATTTTCCAACAAATAATTATAAGATAGGTAATTTGACTATGGGTTAACTATTTAAAAAGAAAATCACAAGCTTTTATGGAATCTGAAAAAAGTTTCAAAAATTCAGTTGGATTTGAATCCCTAGTTGTGGTTAGAGTAAGTAGATGTCATATTTTAAAACGTATGTAAATATATATAAACAGTTTTACTCTAAATAGAAATTAAAATTTCACTTGCTGTTAGTACATTAAATTTTTGTGAAGTTTTCAAATCATAAGTTCACTACTACTCCCAAAAGAATCATATTGTGCAACAGAAATTTATAGATAGTTTGTAATTTATTCATCTATTAATTATAGCAATTTATCATTGGTGTAAGCAATTTGAAAGTGTTAATTGTCTCTACAAAAGGAAAAATAGTCATTATTTTGGTATATTTATAGAGAATTTTGACTGAACTAAACTTATCTTCTGATGAAGTTCATATAAATTAATATACATATTAAATTATGGGTTGTAGTTAAGATAGAATTATTGCAATCTGTCTAATGCCTTTTTGGTAAACATGAAAGGCTCTTATATATATTATAATGATTAAGGTTACTGTGGATGCTAAAGAATGCAAGGAAAGCAGATAACAAAATCTAAAAGTCTTAATTATTAAGGTAATAATTTGTACATTCATATATATATATATAAACTTTCTATTTTCAAAAATCCAAAGAACCCATTCAAAATATAGAAAGTTGATTTCATTACTAATTTATTTAATATCTGAAGAATAAAAAATATAATTCTTTTGGGTGTCTTCAAAAGCAAATAGTTTTAATTAAAGGGTATATCCAACCTGCAGCCCAAAGGCCACATACAGCTCAGGATGGCTATGAATGTGTCCCAATGCAAAATCATAAACTTATTAAAATTTTTATGAGATTTTTTTGTGATTACATGTCACAATGTGATTGAAATATACATACATATGCACTCAAATACAATGTCAAATATCCATTGTTTTCCTCTTTTATATTTATAATAAAACAAATATAAAAAACATCAATTATATTTAAAAAATTGGAACCTCCTCTCTGATGATTTTAAAAGTCTCTTTGAATGGGCCCTGCATAGTTAGAATTATTATTTAAGGACATTTTGCTTCTCTGAGAAGTGTATGTACAAAAATTATGCCTAGATTTTTTTTTGTTTGTTTGTTTGTTTATTAGTTTTTGGTAATGTTTGTATATTTAATGTGTAACCCAAGGCAACTCTTCTTTTTATGATGTGGCTCAGAAATGACAAAAGATTGACACCCTTGTTTTAATTAAATATAATCAAATCAATCATTGTTTAATATATTTTTCCAATTTGATAAAATTACATTTTAAATTAATTGATTAATTAATTTCAAACATTTTTTATCAGAGAAAAAAACAGAAGATTAGACAAAATTATTTTTAAAATAGATATTGTCAAATCAAATTAATAGTATTTGTAAATAGTTTGAAATTTGTAAACTTATGACAATTATAAAATGATTATGAGTATTTTGTTTTTGAATCATAACATTAATTTGATAAGTTAAAAGTATATTGGGAGGTATTTTATTGCATTAACGATCCATGCAAAAAATGTATCCATCTTTGCCATTTAATAAAATGTATATTTGTGAAAAATACAAATCATTGTGTTTTATAATAAATAAATTAAAAGCAATCATTTTCAGTTTCTGAGCGCTCTTGGCAAAGGCAACTATTATATTAAAATAAAATAAAAAAATCTAATGGCTTGCCTTTGACAAATATTCTCAGCAAAGAAAACGTATTAAGGTTGTAATAATTTTAACAATATTTTTTCTATGTATTACTATTAACACTGCCTTTAATTTATTATATTTCAGTTATAGTTACTATAGTTTTCTTACAAATTATTATAGCTAATTTGCTATAAATATTAATGTATCGATATCTAGAATAATTTTAAAATAAATAACGTATTTAAAATGCTATAAATATAATATTTTTATAATTTTACTGCCAAACAAGAATCTATAAAGTTAAAATGCTATTTTTGTATATATATATATATGTCAAAGCGAAGCGAACCCCGGACGGCTGCTTGTTGCTTGCATATTATCTCAAATTAGCAATTTAAATTTAAATCTTCACTTAGTATAATTATTGGTACTTAAATAGTAGCACAAACAAATCTGTATATAAGATTGAATTAAACATATTTGCAATCTTCTAAAATGGAAATGAATTAACTTAGTAAGTGAATATTAGATAATATTCCAATGAGGAGAAAGTTATTAGTCAAAATGTTGGTTTTGCTGATAATTTTATGGCAAACAATAGTGGTTTTTCATTCAGGATTGTCAAAAGAGAGTAGTCATTTATAACAGAGCATGGTTTAAGGTAAGAAAGTTCACTCCACAGTGATAATGATAAGAAACAACATTTTGTAAATGGATAGAATTGCACAGTTGAATATATATATTGTTTTGGTTACAACTTGTAATAAATTTAGATTGTTAAAAGTTTATACTTGTTGGAAGAACATTTATTGCAAAAAAACATAAATACATTTCATTTCCATTAAATAAAGTTATAGGTTGGCATATTTCAAAATAAAAAATCTTTAAAACTTTAAATGGTGGAAGATATAAGTACAATTTATCTAATCTACTTAGCACACTTTGTCCTTTTATTGTACACAATCTTATTATGTTTTGACTGTTCTATAGTCTTCTTCAGAGCTATGATGTAATAAACAAAATAAAATACATAACTATATAAATAATTTCATAAAAAATGTAAACAAAATAAAAAAACAAACAAACTAAAAAACACATAAAATCTAATAAAACATAATAAAACTGAAATGAATATAATCAAACCCAAATTAAATAATCCAGTTAATAGAAACTAAAATATACAATATAAAATAAATATAAATTATATGTGTCTTCCTGACTATATATATATATACTCATGAACAATTATTAATTTAAATATATTATTCATTTTTATAATTTTTAATAACCTGCTAATTACTTCTATTCCTTATAAACTTTAACTTTAATTTTATTAGCTCCACCTTAATAAAATACTTAATAACTATTTTCATATAATTCTTGGTTCAACCTTAATTCATTTATTGATATTCTTTTTAATTTTCAAATCATATAATATCTATTATTTTCTTATTAATTCTTCTGTTATTATTAATATTTTATATTTATCCTTTTTTTAATATCTAACAACTATAAATATTGTAATCTTTTAACTTATCCACTTTTACTTTAATTTTTTAAAAGTAAAAAAAAATTTTTTAATGTGACGTGATGTACTGTGGCTTTTCCTTAAACGAAGTCAAGAATCTCAGCAATTATATCCAGAGAAACCTGTTAGCCACTTTATTTTCCATTCCCCACTCTACGTTTTCCTATATTCTGCTCCATCCCATTTCCACAACATAATCTTTGTCAACTCTATGACTTTTATATTTAATTCCTCCTTATTTTTTTCCAAACCCAGCATAAAAACCAATAATCCACTTTCCATGTAATCACTTTTTTCACATTTATTCTTTCATAACTTCATTATATGTACCCTTTCTGTTTTCAAGCATTTACATTCAATTAACAGATGCCTAATATTTTTATTCCTTCCTTACAGACTAAATCACCCATATTTTCCCATTTACATGTATATTCTCTTGTTGCTAAAGATCCCATTTGAGCCTTAAACAATAAACTACTTTCCTTACTATTATCATATATTAACTCGCACATAATATTCTGTTTACTTTTTTTTTTACTCTCCATACTAGTTCTTCATTTTTCTAACTCCCTATTCTTTATTAATAAATCTATTCTTTTATCCCATTCCTTACCACTATAACAATCAACAATCCTCCTAACACAATCATCCCATCTTTTCTATAAATATACTGATATAAATTCTTTATCCAAATCTTTTGCATACCGTATTACCTTTCTCACCCATCTTGTTGCCTGACCTTTACTCATAACCCAATTAAATACTATTTTGACTACTCTTTTATTATCCATAAACTGCAATCTACCAAACATTTTCATTTTACTTTTTGCATCTCTCATATAAAAACTTGACCATCTCATTTCTTCTTGAATTGCTTGCCTTGCTGTCCATACATCTGCATCCAATGCATGTCTTCCTACTTCCCTTTGAACTTTTTCTAAGTAATCTAATACTCCTTTACTAACACATAATGCATCATTACCATATGTTAACCCTGCTATTACAACTCCCTTCCATATAATTCTAGCTACGTCATATTTATTATATGAAAACTGTTAATTTCTTTATCAATCCCTTTCTCTGCTTCATTTATCAATTTTTTTCTTCCATTCATCCAAACAATTTTTCTGACTACTTAAAACAATTCCCAAATATCTATATATATTCACCACATTTAATTTAATATTTCCCAACAAAAATTCTAACATCTTTTCCCCAGTATTGACCATCATTATATTTATTTATTTTTTCACTAAATTTAATCCCAATCTCTTTATCCACCCTTGCACATGTCCTCAGCATAACTTCCTTATCTTTTCTTCTTTTTGCACACAAAAATATATCATCTGCAAAAAAAAGATCTGATAAAATATATACTCCCTTATCACCCACTAACAGTAGGTATCTCTATCCCTCTACCTAATCTTTCTATTGCTCATTCCATTTCACTCAAATACAACACAAACAAAATAGGTGACATATGACATTCTTGCTTTAGTTCCACCCCATTTTTAACTTTAACTGATTCTATATTCCCTAATTGATATACATAATAATTATTTCCATATAATTTCTTAATAATATCCACTAAAGCTTCATCCATTCCCAAATTTGCTAAACTTATCCATAATCTACTTCTATTTACTCTATCATATGCCTTCTCTATATCTATAAAACTCATATATAACTGTCTACCTGAATTCCTACTCATATCCATAAGTTATGTAACTACAAATAAACTATCTCCTATATGCCTATCTAATCTAAAACCTCCTTACATTCCCCCCACTACATTATTCCCTTTCCATCCATTTTACAACTCTTCTAGTCACCATACATGAGAAAACTTTATATAAAACTGATGTTACTGCTATCGGTCTATAATTATTTGACTTTCTATGATTTTTACCCTTTCCTTTAAATAATAGTCTTACTCTTGTATTACTCCAACTACTCAGAAAAACTATTCTGTGCCATCTTATTAAAACAGGATAATAACTTTACTTTTGCCCTATATCCTAAATTCATTACTATCTCTGCTGCCAATCCATCTAAACCTTTTGCCTTTCTACTTTTCAATTTCTTTTCTACCTTATTCAATTCATTTTTTGTAAACCTAATATTTCCATTACTATATGCTTTCATGTTTTCTATCACTCTATCCTTCACATCTAACATCTTTTCTATATCCATTACATATCTATTTAAGATTCTCTGTAAATCTTCTCTACAGCTACATTCTATTTCCTCATCATCTAGTAATACTATCTCTCCCATACATTTCTCCTTTTAATGTAATTCCAATTTTTTTTTTACTCCTATCTCTTCCATTTTTATTAATATCCTTCAACAATTTACTATTCAATTTTATTCTCTCTCTATAATTATCTATTTTAGCCAACTTCTTCTTTTTTAAGTACTTTTCCCATTTAGCACTAATATCTTTTTCACTTCCTTGTTCTTAATAGCACACATATATTCACTGCATGCTTCTTTCTTCTCTTTTACACTTACTAATTCTCTTTTTTTATTACTTTTATTCTTCTGAATATTCTCAGCTAAAGTCCTATTTGCCACTTTTTCTATTTCTTTACACCAGTTCTTATACTCACCCCCAATCAAATCTTCCATGATTTCTTCAATACTCTTCCAACTTATTCTTATCATTCACTGATTTCTTCAATACTCTTCCAACTTATTCTTATCATTCACTCTCCATCCACATCTTTCACTATTATTTCTACTTTTCTATTCTCCATCACATTACTGACCATTTCAATTACAATGAAGTTATGACCACTAGTGCATATTTTTCTTTATTATTATCTTATATCCTAGCTCCCTCTATTACATATTATTTAAGTTAACTATATAATCATTACAATTCTTTATATATATTTTATTTATACACTTTAACTTTTATTACTATTATTCTTCTTTAAGAAGTATGATAACTATATCTTCCTTATTGCATTGCCAAATCCATATAATATAATATTAAATCATCTATGCTCTTTATTACTGTTTTATAATGCTTTAATTACAACTCTCTATGACAGTTTCGATTGTCCCAGCAATCTTCTTCAGAACTTTCATTAATTAAAGTTCTGAAGAATGACAGTTTCGATTGTCCCAGCAATCTTCTTCAAAACTTTCATTAATGAAAGTTCTGAAGAAAGTTGCTGGAGCAATCAAAACTGTCATAGAGAGTTGTAATTAAAGTATTGTAAAACAGTAATAAATAGCATAGATAATTTAATATTATGTTACTATTATTATGTAACTCTCTCTTATGAATTTATATTATACTGTTTTATATATAAATTTATGCTAGGTTCCCCCCCCATAAATATGTAAGCATTTTTTACAACCCATAATTCATTTATGAGTAATTTTCTTTATATATTTTCCTCTATATATCTTTTTTAAGAACTATATTTATACTAATGTCATCCTAATCCCAGAATCTTTATTAAATTTTGGTTTTATCTTTTTTATTAGTGTTGCTTCTTTTATTTTCCTCTCTTTAATATTATCTGTATGTAACATCATTTTTATTGAACTTTGTGTAAATTTGTGTTCTGTTTTCTTCATATGTATATATAGATCAGTGATTCATTATCTGAAATATGTTGTTTTAATCTTGTTTTTATAGAATTTTTAGTTTCTTCCACATATTTGTTATCTATCCCAAAAAACATATGTCGGATAATAAATCACTGATATGTGTATATACATATGAAGGCAGTGGGACACAAATTTACACAAAGTTCAATAAAATTGATGTTACATACAGACAATATTCAAGAAAAGGAAATAAAAGAAGCAATACTAATAAGAAAGATAAAACAAAAATTTAATACAGATCCTGGGATTAGGATGACATTAGTATAAATATAGTTCTTAAAAAAGATATATAGAGCAAAATATATAAAGAGAAAATTACTTATAAATGAATTATGGGTTGTAAAAAATGGTTACGTAGGAGTATAACCTAAATATATTTATAGATATTACATATTAATGAAAAAAAATTAGCATAATATTTACATATAAAACAGTATAATATACATTTATAAGAGAGTTATATAATAATAGTATTAAAAGTTAAAGTGTATAAATAAAGAATTGTAGTGATTATAGGTAGTAGTTAGTTTAAATAATATGTAATAAAGGGAGTTAGGGTATTGAGTAGAAATGATAAGGAAGAAATGGATAAGGAGGTCCAGAAGGTGATAGAAAAGGTTACAGATGGTGTAGAGAAAGTAGACTATGAGACAGTATTGATAGGAGATTCACTAATAAGAGAATGTGGGGATATAATTGCAAGAGAAAATAGAAGCAGGTATGTTAGAGTATGTTTGCCTGGAGCAAAAATTAGGGATGTGACAGATAAAGTAAGAAAGCAAGGTAGTAGAGATGTCTATGTAATGGTAGGGACTAATAATTTGTTAGAGCCATCAGAGAAAGTAATGGATGAGTATGTAGAATTGATTAGGAATTTGAGAAAGATTAAAAGAAGAGTAGTAGTGGGACTATTACCAAGATTTGATAAGAGGCATTTGTTAGATAGGGCATGTTCTATAAATGAGAGAGTGAAAAAAATGTGTGAGAGAAATAATGTTGTGTTTGTGGATGTATGGGATTGGTTTATTGGAAAGAGGGAGTTATATAGTAAAGATGGTTTGCACTTAGGAAAACAAGGAAGTGAAGTTTTAGGGAGTCTGATATTTAAAGAATATAATTTGGGAAACTTTTAAAGGGGGGTGGGCTTTTAAATTGTAATATTATCAAAAAGAAGAAGAATGGAGGGGATATAAGAAATAAGCAAAAGATGGTTGATTTAGATACAAGTGTAGATGTGGAGAGAGAATGGTTTTGTAAGATTAGTGGTAAGAAAGTTTGTTATAAATGTAATGGTGGTAGGAGACCAGAAAAGTGGCTGGAATTAAATAAAGCAATTGAAAATGAAGGGCTTGAGATATTAGCAGTAGTGGAAACTCATTTAAGAGAAGAAGAAGAAGAACCTATTTTGGAAGAGGTAGTATGGCAGGGTATAAACAGAAAAGAAAAAGAAACAAGGAGTGGTGATATAGGCGTTATATCGAAAAAATATTTAAATATTGTTAAATGTCAAGAGCATTTGTGGTTTGAAATAAGGTTGGGTAGACAAGAATGGATGGTGGCTGTAGTGTATATCACCACTGGAGATAGTCAAACTGTAATTGAGTGGAACAATCATATATATGAATGCCTAGTTAAGGATATACAGAGTTTTAAAGAAAAGGGGAAGAGAATAATGGTTATAGGGGATATGAATGGACATATTGAAGAAATTGATCATGTAGATAATAAAAATGGTCAGTTTTTGAAGGAATTTTGTCAAAGTGTAAATTTGAGCATTGGGAATTTATTAAATGTAAATGAGGGACAATACACATGGTGTAGGAATAATGTATTTCACACAATAGATTATGTATTGGTAGAGAAAGAAGGAATGAATAAAATACGGAAAATTAAGATGTTTGATAATGAAGAGAGAGTATGTAATAATGATCATAACTTTATTGTAGTAGAAATGGTTAGTAATGTGATGGAGGATAGAAATAAATGTAGAAATAATAGTGAAAGATGTGGATAAAGAGTGAATGATAAGAATAAGTTGGAAGAGTATAAAATAAAAGTTGAAACCATGGAGCAGTTGGTTGGGGATGAGTATAGGGACTGGTGTGGTGAAATAGAAAAAGTGGCAAATAGGATTTTAGACAAGAATATGCAGAAGAATAAAAGTAATAAAAAAATGAGAGTTAGTAAAAGTGTAAAAGAGATGAAAGAAGCATGCAGAGAATATAAGTGTGCTATTAAGAATAAAGAAAGTGAAAATGATATTAATGCTAAATGGGGAAAGTACTTAGAAAAGAAGAAGCTAGCTAAAATGGATAATTATAGAGAGAGGATGAAGTTAAATAGTAAATTGTTGGAGGATATTAATAAAAGTGGAAGAGATTGGAGTAAAAAATTTTGGAATTACATTAAAAAGAGAAATATAGGGGAAAGAGAGATAGTATTAATAGATGATGAGGGAATAGAATGTAGCTCTAGAGGTGAGCTAGAGAAAATCTTAAATAGGTATGTAATGGATATAGAAAAGATGTTAGATGTGAAGGAATTAGTGATAGAAAACATGAAAGCAGTTAGTAATGGGAATATTAGGTTCACAAAAAATGAACTGAATGAGGCAGGGAAGAGACTGAAAAGTGGAAAGGTGAGAGGTTTAGATGGATGGGCAGCAGAGATGGTAATGAATTTAGGGCATAGAGCAAAAGCAAAGTTATTATCATGTTTTAATAAGATGGCACAGTTTTTCCGGGTAGTTGGAGTAATACAAGAATAAGATTATTATTTAAAGAAAAGGGTAAAGATCATAGAAAGTTAAATAATTATAGACCGATAGCGGTAACATCAGTTTTATATAAAGTTTTAGCATATATGGTAGCTGGAAGAGTTGTAAAATGGATGGAAGAGAATAATGTAGTGGGGGAAATGCAAAGAGGTTTTAGGTCAGATAGCCGTATAGGAGATAGTTTGTTTGTAGTTACACAACTTATGGAGATGAGTAGGAATTCAGGTAGATTGTTATATATGACTTTTATAGATATAGAGAAAGCATATGATAGAGTAAATAGAAATAGATTATGGGTAAGATTAGCCAATTTGGGAATGGATGAAGCTTTAGTAAATATTATTAAGAAATTATATGAAAATAATTATTATACTTACCAATTAGGGGATATAGAATCAGTTAAAGTTAAAAATGGGGTGGGATTAAGGCAAGGATGCCCTATGTCATCGATTTTGTTTTTGTTGTTTTTGAGTGAAATGGAGAAAGCAATAGAAAGACTAGGAAGAGGGGTAGAGATACCATTAATAGGTGGCAGAGGAGTATATACTTTGTTGGGTCTTTTTTTTTTGCAGATGATATCCTTTTATGTGCAGAAAGAAGAGAAGATATGGATATTATGTTGCGGACATGTGCAAGGGTGGGTAAAGAGATAGGGATTAAATTTAGTGAAGAAAAATCAAATATAATGATGGTTAATACTGGGGAAAGAGAGGATGTACATTTTTTATTGGGGGATATAAAGTTAAGTGTGGTGGATAGATATAGGTATTTGGGAATCATCTTATGTAATCAGGAAAATTGCTTGGATAAATGGGAGAAAAAATTGGTAAATGAAGCAAAGAAAAGAAAGGGTTTGGTAAAGAAACTAGCAGTATTTTCATATAATAAATATGATGTAGCTAGAATTGTATGGAAAGGAGTTGCAGTAGCAGGGTTAACATATGGTAATGATGCATTAGGTGTTAGTAAAAGGATTTTAGATTATTTAGAGAAAGTACAAAGAGAAGTAGGAAGACATGCATTAGATGCAGAGGTGTGGACAGCAAAGGAAGCAATTCAAGGAGAAATGGGATAGTCAAGTTTCTATATGAGAGATGCAAAAAGTAAATTGAAAATGTTTTGTAGGTTGCAGTTTATGGATAGTAAAAGAATAGCCAAAATAGTGTTTAATTGGGTTATGAGTCAAGGGCAAAGTAACAAGATAGGTGAGAAAGGTAATGTGGTATGCAAAAGATTTGGATAAAGAATTTATATCAGTATACTTGTATAAAAGATGGGATGATTGTGTTAGGAGGATTGTTGAGTGTTATAGTGGTAAGGAATGGGATAAAAGAATAGAAGCATTAATAAAAAATAGGGAGTTGGAGAAGTAGTATGGAGGGTAAGAAGAGTTTAAATATATATAGAAGTAAATGGAATATTGGAAGCAAGTTAATTTATGATAATAGTAAGGAAAGTAGTTTATTGTTTAAGGCTCAAACGGGATCTTTAGCAACAAGAGAATATACATGTAAATGGAAAACTATGGGTGATTTAGCATGCAAATTATGTAAGGAAGGTATAGAAAATATTAGGCATCTATTGATTGAATGTAAATGCTTGAAAGCAGAAAGGATACAGATAGGTATAAACAAAGTGATTATACAGAAAGTGAGTTATTAGCTTTTATGCTGGGTTTGTGAAAAGATAAGGGGGATTTAGATTTAAAGGCCATAGAGTTGACAAAGATCATGTTGTGGAAAAAGGATGAGGCAGAATATGGGAAGACTTAGAGTGGGGAATGGAAAAATAAAGTGGCTAACAGGTTTATCTGGGCATAGTTGCTGAGATATTCTTGACTTCGTTTAAGGAGAAGCCAAAATACATCACATCACATTTTAGTGCAGTGATAGAGTGATGGAAACTCAAGGTCCATAGAATGTAGCTCTAGATTTGTCATTTCGTTTGTTTGAACTTTCATATGGACTTTCAAGTAATAAGCCTTCATTTATATTATAAAGCTATTATTCCTAAATATTAAATACTACCAGTAATTTGGATGGGGACTGAACCAAGAGAATTTACCTTGCCTTTTTTAATGTTAAATTTTTAATAATTTATTTTTTTTGAAGCATAATTTTATTTTTATAAGTTAATTTTTTATTGCTCATAATAGTTTTATTATTTTTGTATGCTGTAATAAAGATTTGATAATATGTATATTTAACAAATATATTATTTTAAACTGAAGATTACTATGGAAGAGAAAAATGAAGAATGAGGGTGCTAGTGTGCTTAAGAACAACATGGAGGATATTAATAAAAGTGGAAGAGATGGAAGTAAAAAATTTTGAAATTACATTAAAAAGAGAAATGTAGGGAAAGAGAGATAGTATTACTAGATGATGAGGGAATAGAATGTAGCTCTAGAGAAGACATAGAGAGAATCTTAAATAGATATGTAATAGATATAGAAAAGATATTAGATGTGAAGGACAGAGTGATAGAAAACATGAAAGCATATAGTAATGGGAATATTAGGTTTACAAAAAATGAACTGAATGAGGCAGGGAAGAAATTAAAAAGTGAAAAGACTGGAGGTGCATTTAGGGCATAAGGGAAAAGTAAAGTTATTATTCTGTTTCAATAAGATGGCACAGAAGTGAGTTTTTCTGGGTAGTTGGAGTAATACAAGAGTAAGATTATTATTTAAAGAAAAGGGGTAAGGATCATAGAAAGTTAAACAATTATAGACCGATTGCAGTAACATCAGTTTTATATAAAGTTTTCTCATAAATAGTGGCTTGAAGTGTTGCAAAATGGATGGAAGGGAATAAGGTAGTGGGGGAAATGCAAGGAGGTTTTAGATTAGATAGGTGTGTAGGAGATCGTTTATTTGTCATTACATAACTTATGGATATGAATAGGAATTTAGATAGACAGTTATATATGAGTTTTCTAGATATAGAGAAGGCATATGATAGAGTAAATAGAAGTAGATTATGGGTAAGTTTAGCAAATTTCAGAATAGATGAAGTTTTAGTGGATATTATTAAGAAATTATGTGAAAATAATATATGTATTAATTAGGGGATGTAGAATCAATTAAAGTTAAAAATGGGGTGGGACTAAGGCAAGGATGCCCTATGTCACCTATTTTGTTTTTGTTGTATTTGAGTGAAATAGAGAGAGAGCAATAGAAAGAATAGGAAGAGAAATAAAGATACCATTAATAGGTGGCAAGTACATACTTTTTCAGGTCTTTTTTTGCAGATGATGTATTTTTGTGTGCAGAAAGAAGAGAAGATATGGAAGTTATGCTGAAGACATGGACAAGAGTGGGTAAAGAGATGGGGGTTAAATTTAGTGAAGGAAAATCAAATATAATGGTTATTAATACTGGGGAAAGAGAAGACATAGAATTTTTATTGAGGATATAAAGTTAAGTGTGGTGAACAGATATTGTTATTTGGGAATCATCTTAAGTAATCAGAAAAATTGCTTGGATGAATGGGAGAAAAAATTGATAAATGAAGCAAAGAAAAGAAATGGATTGATAAAGAAATTAACAGTGTTTCCATATAATAAATATGATGTAGCTAGATTTGTATGGAAGGGAGTTGCAGTAACACAGTTAAAATCTATTAATGTTGTGTTATGTATTAATAAAGGAATATTAGATTACTTAGAAAAAGTACAAAGAGAAGTAGGAAAACATGCATTAGATGCAGATGTGTGGACAGCAAAGAAGGCAATTCAAGGAGAAATGGGATAATCAAGTTTTTATATGAGAGATTGGTAGGTTGCAATTTATGGATAATAAAAGAATAGCCAAAGTAGTATTTAATTGGGATACAAGTAAAGGGCCGGCAACAAGATGGGTGAGAAAGGTAATCTGGTATGCAGAAGATTTGGATAAAGAATTTATATCGATATACTTGTACAAAAGGTGGGATGATTTTGTTAGGAGAATTGTTGAGTGTTATAGTGGTAAGAAATGGGATAAAAGAATAGATGCATTAATAAAGAATAAGTAGTTGGAAAGATGGAGAACTAGTATGGAAAATAAAAAGAGTTTAAATATATATAGAAGTAAAACATCAGTGGATCTGAGTTAATTTATGATAATAGCAAGGAAAGTAGTTTATTGTTTAAGACGAACGGGATCTTTAGCAACAAGAGAATATACATATAAATGGGAAAATATGGGTGATTTAGTCTGCAAATTGTGTAAGGAAGGTATAGAAAATATAGGCATCTGTTAATTGAATGTAAGTGCTTGAAAGCAGAAAGGATACAAATAATGAAGTTATGGAAGAATAAATATGAACAAAGTGATTATACAGAAAGTGGGTTATTGGTTTTTGTGCTGGGTTTGGGAAAAGATATGGGGGATTTAGATATAAAGGTTATTAGTTGACAAAGTTTATGTTGTGAAAATGGGATGGAGCAGATTATGGGAAAACTTAGGATGGGGAATGGAAAGGGAAGGTAAAGTGGCTAACAAGTTTCTCTGGGCATAGGTGCTGAGATATTCCCAACTCAATTTAAGGAGGCATCACAGTGCATCACATCACATAAAAAAACAAAAATGTTATTTTACTTTTAAAAAATTAAAGTAAAAGTGGGTAAGTTAAAAGATTATAATATTTGTAGTTTTTAGATATTAAAAAATGATAAATATAAAATATTAATAACAGGAATGACTAAGCAAATAATAGATATTATATGAATTGAAAATTAAAAAGAATATTAATAAATGAATTAAGGTTGAACTGAGAATTATATGAAAATAAAGTTATTAAATATTTTATTAAGCTGACATTAATAAAACTAAAGTTGAGGTTTGTACGGAATAGAAGTAATCAGGAAATTATTAAAAATAATAAAAATGAATAATATATTTAAATTAATAGTTGTTTATGAGTATGTATGTATACAGTTAGGAATGCACATGTATAATTTATATTTATTTTACATTTATATTGTATCTTTTCTTTTATATTAACTGGATTATTTTATTTGGGTTTGATTATATTTATTTCATTTATTATATTTTGTTATATTTTATTATGTTTATTTTATTTTATTATTTAGCTTTAATGATATTATTTATATAGTTATATATTTTATTTTGCTCAGTATATCACAGCTCTGAAAAAGACTGCAGGACAGTCGAAACATAATGTGTATGAATATATGTACAATAAATGTTTTTTGCAAAAAGTGTTTAATGTAGAATGGATAAATTGCAATTATATACGATATTGCAGCAAAATAAAAGAAGTGGTGAATTTAGTAATATGGTCGAAGATATCACAAAAAACATAAATGTATGTTAGTAAACATTTGTGTCACTTTCAGTAAAAAAAATTATAAGTCATTTTTCAAAATAAATATCGCTGGACTAATAATATGTATGCGAAATCTTGCCATTGCTAATATATAAGTATCTAATTATTAAATCTATAACACTTTGAATAAAAAAATAAATATTACTTAATGATTTAGCCTATATTGTAGCAAACCAGTAGCTGCATCATTTCTACAATGTTTTTCTTTAAGTGCAACCATCATTTTTACTATCAGGTTGATGAGATGTGATGTACTGTGGTTTCTCCTTAAAACAAGAGTCTCTATCTATTGATTAAAAGTGTAATTAATATACTGCAAGCATAAATATGAAACATTACAAATCTATATTAAAAAGACTTTTATTCCTGAGTTGTTTGTTCTCTTGTTAATGGTATGAATATTTAATTTTGATGCAATGAAATTCTAGATATTATAAACGTAGGAATAAAAATGTATTTTAATTCCGTGTGCATTTTACTATCTTTATATATTAATATTTATGACTAATACATATATATCGAGTGTGTGTTAAAATTTTTATAAGCAAAAAAAAAAAAGTTAGAAAATATAAATTTCTGTTTTTTTTTCATGCATGCCCTTGCTTATTATTATTATTAATGTTATACACATTTGGCGGTGAATGGCAATTGAGGTATATCTGAAACATCTTTGATATAATAATAACAGCAAGAAATCAGAATCATATAAACCTTCTTGATACACGCTATATATTTAGATATCAAATGAATGGGGATCTATTTATTTATATGCACACAGTCTTAATTTATACATAAAATGAAAATTAGAGTTAACACATTTAATATTAACCAATCTAGTTAAATATGCTGAGGTCCATTTGCCTATGTCCTCCTCCACAGACGACTGGCACCAAAGATTGGGTGGATGTAAGATAAGATATTTTATCTAAAAATGTTTTCCCTCCCTTACCAATTAAGCCTCGAGGAAGATGTTAAAACTGTTCTATCACCAGTAAATATATATATATTTTTAAAAAAAACAGTATATTAAAAAAAGAAGTCATTCTTTCACGTTTTTAACAAAAAAAAATTTATTACATGTATACGTTTTGAATGGTATTCAAAATTCTATGGTTGAATATGCAAATAGTTCCTTTTTCATTATTACAGATAATGACTGACATATAAGTGATGCTTAAAGATCTTATATTGATAACCCTTTTTTTTTTTTTTTTAAGATTTGAGTATTTAGTCTATAGTTAAATGTTTGTTTTTATAGTTGTAAGTGAAAATTAAAAGTAAATCACACACTTTTTTGCATCTAAGAAGTGTTATAAGACATTTTTCAAATAGTAGTGAAGAATATATCGTACTTTTACAGTTCTCAGATCAGCCAGGATCAGCTGATGAGATTCTTATTATCCATTATTAATAACTAAACATCCATATATTGACAATAATAAATAGCTAACTGGGATAGTTATAGGACAGCTACCTAAATGAACAATCCTAATATTTCCAAGGTTTATCTGGCCAGGTTTGAATCCAAGGTCATGGCATGATAAGCAAATGCATTACTCACTTTACCATGAGGTCTTTTTGAAAATTTGCATGAACTTTTGCTTACTATATTTAATAATTTGATAATTAGATCGATTTTATCTAAATTTGAGTCTAGCAATCTCTTTTGATCCCTCCTTCCCATTAAATATTCATTTTTGGATATTCCATATATGCTCAATGCCTTTTTAAAAAAAATATATCTTATGCTGGTGCACCCATATGCTTTTATGATTAAACTTTGGATTGAAACTGGTATTTTGAATTAGGATAGAGAGAAATTTTCAATTAAACCCATAAATTTTTTGAAAAAAGATTAGTGTATCAGTCATTATTGTAGTAAATGGATATCTGCCATATTTAGCTAAAGTGAATCTGTTAATCATTACAGTATTGATATACTAATCATAAAACAACATACAATAGATATATGAAGCAGCTTTCATTGCTGGAGAGAAATTATCATATGCAGATCTATGAGGGGCTGAATATATGTGTCTAATTTTCTGACATCAAATGTATGGTCATGATAGAAACTTAACTACAAGGTGAAATATTGAAAGAAAGCCCAAAGAATAAATGAAATTTTGAAAGAAAAAAGTTATTTAATGCATTTGCTAAGTTAATAAGAAGAGAGATTTTTCAACTCATAGCAGGTATAACGACTATAAACTTGAACTGATATGTTAGCAAAATATTTGCACATGTTTTTCAGTTAAAGAGAGGAGGGACTACAAAAAGTTGCAATATTTAGTCTTCATTAATTAATTTAACCTAATATATTCTGTTGACATACAATTTTTTAAACAATAACATCTATCAGACAGACAGACACATATTATGCACATTTTACTGGAAT
Organism: Epiperipatus broadwayi; assembly: GCA_028023455.1. Taxonomy (NCBI): domain Eukaryota; kingdom Metazoa; phylum Onychophora; class Udeonychophora; order Euonychophora; family Peripatidae; genus Epiperipatus; species Epiperipatus broadwayi. The sequence continues at coordinate 1,206,794 of JAQFVV010000248.1, forward strand.
TAAAAGTCTAGCATTCAAATGCAAATGAAAAACAAACAAACAAAAAAAAAAACAAATTTAATAACTCAGCTCAATATGTATTATAATCATGTACTGTCAAATAAGAATAAAATGGAAATAAATTTTCAAATTAAAAAAAAAACAGCAAAAAAAACAACAAAAAAACAAACAAACAAACATATTAGGCCTAAAATTTGTTTACAATTATATTTAAATAAAAGTCTTACTATGAATTTATTTCAAACATCTTTTTAAAACTATAGCTTTACCCGTAGCCTGTTAATATTCCTTTATGTTACTTTTTGATTTTAGCTATACTTGGAATTAATCTCCAACTTTGAATTTGTTTTTTTTTTTTTACTTTTAAAATAAGTTTATTAGTATATTAGTTACAGTGAAATGCCATTAAAATAAACTTGCTAGAATTATTTGAAATGCCATTAAATGAAATAACACAAATCGTTTTGTTTATAGATGATTCCTCAATAAAAAATACTTATAATTCATTCAAACATCATTACAAAATTGGTATATAAAAACATAACTATTGTAAAAGGGATATATTGGTTGTGTAGTATATATAGTGGTGTAGGCAATGTTATCAAGTTCCAGGTCACTGCAAATATGTCTGTAGGTGCTAAAACTTCTGATTTAATTTAACTCAATTTACCATAAAAGAGTGAACAAAGTTTACCAGATGTAGAATTGAAGCAAAAGTGGCACTTCAGAAATCACAGAGTGAAAAGTATAAAAGTGGATATTCTGATATTAGGAAATATCCCTCTGTTCATGCTATTGATGAGGACAGAAAAGGAAGGAAAGTCATTATGTGTAATTATGCTAATGAGTGTGCAATATGTCTGTCAGGCATTGCAGTCATGTAAACTGTGCAGAATGGTTTCTTCATCCCTATGGCACAACTGGTAATAGGTATGGATGTTAGCATTGGCAAATCTTTTGGCTAAAAAGATATTTGTGCTGTACATTCAGGTTTACTTTCATTATGAAATCCAAATATTTAGATTCAAGATACCAATGTTTAAATTTTTGAATAATATATTTATTTGTGAGATTTAGCATGTACTTTATAACATTATCAGCCTGATTTTGATTTAGTAAGTTGTATGCATTCCAATAAATGAATTTTTTCTTAAAGATTATATGATTTATAGAGGTGAGAGGAATGACTGACTTGAATAAGTTGTCTAGAAATTTACTCTTTGTAGGTGGTGAAGTGTCAGTTGAGTTAGCAAGTATGAAATTTTGAGTATAAGAAAAAAAAGTCAAGATTCCTTGTGATTTCATTTATTGTCCTTTGTAGATGGAAAACAGGAATACAATGTAAAGATAGCCCATTGATCTTTGATTTTTGCTTGGATCTTATACTAATAGCAGTAGTCCTCTTACATCAGAAAAGTTTAGTGCATAGAGAATTTATGTTTTTAATAAATACTTTAGTGAAATTAATAAAGGGAAATAGAAGATAGATTTTGGGAAGATGAGCATGTTATAAATGAGATTTTGTCATGAATTGATAGATACGCTCAGAAGAATGAATTAAAAGTGCCTTCTATGGAAGTTAAGAGATTTTCTGGATAGAGTTTTTCATTTCATTGACAAAAATATATTGAATAGCCAAGGAATTTATCAGGAGCTGCTGTGAAAGGGGATGCAATGTCTTTCCCAGACAGAATGTTCCAAGTTTATGGTTTTGATATATTGAAGCTTAAGAAGTAATTTTTAGTATATTGTTTGAGTAGAGAAGTTAGTTGTGATATGTATTATTTGGATGGAAAAATGATTACAACATCATCCATGTAAGAGATATGTTTGATATATTGATTTATGGATCATATATGGATGCCAGGAAGACTGTTTTCATTTTAATGAGAAGAGGGTAAATATATGTAATAAAGATCAAGACATTTAATGGAGAGTCTTATGGTATTGAGTTATAAGGAGTGAAATCAGGGTGTTGTTTTATTATTTACAGTTATGTGAAATAGAGGTTTGCTAGAATATGTAGGATTTATATAGGAATTTTGGGTTGTTTGAGCAGTTGCAGAAGTCTTTCTATTGAAACTGATTCAAAAGCTGAATTGACATTCAGCTTTATTGTAACAGGCCCAGCTCTTCTAGCTTGCCTGATCTAATCACTGCTACAGTAGTGAAAGTCTCATTTTTAGCAAATTAGTAAGTTAATATGTTGGGGAGCAGGATTGGTTATACTTTGTCCTTAATTAGGCTTCTTGTAACTTGAATTATTTATTAATGATGTAATGGAGATTGGTCATAAATTATTCAGGAAGAATGACATAATGTTTTTTTTTAAATGGTACCATTGAAATTGGGTACAGCTAATCAATTTTGTAAATTTGTGTAGAGAGGTGATTTAAAAGATTGTGTATAATGTGAATGGTAAAATTGCTGAGATGACTTGGAACAAATTTAGGGTTGCATGTAAATTTGGCATAGAGTTTAATTTGATTGTAATTTCGTATTTATGAGTTTCATGATTGCCATCACTTTGACTAAACAAGTATGTGGGTGCATTAGGAGCTTGAAAACATTAAAATCTATTTTTAAAATGATAAAAAGATATAAGGAAGTATATTTTCACCGGCAATAAGTTGGGCATCTTTAGTAATGGAAAAGGTGATGGACCTGTTTGTTCTATAACTCAGGGCTCATCATATTTGACCTTTGGACCAATTGTGTGGTTGGGCTAGGAATATTTTACCTTTTTTTGTGGAAATGTAGTCAGCTAATATTTTTTGGGTATTCTTATATTTTTGTTTCAGATGTAAAATGGAGGTAATTGTATCTGAACCACATGATGTAAATTGTAATTTTTGGTGGATTGTTTTTAAATTTTTTAACACAGGTTGCTAAAGCAACTTTGAGCAGCAGAAACAAACTTCTACCAGGAGAGGCAAAAAGCCTAGCTTTTACATCATTATCATCTTTGGATTACTAACTTTGAAGAATGGTATGACATCTTTTCACTGTTGAGGAATTATGTTTTGCTGGCTGCAATTAGTACATTTTGTTGAAAATTCTCTCCATAGAAAAGTTTTCCATCACAGCTAGAATCCAATTACTACTAAAAAGTACTTCTTAGTTATATGATTTTTTTATACAAATATATCCCAATTTATTTATTTTTTCTTTGTTGATTCGGGTTTTGAGCTGTATTACAGTTACATGGGAATATGAAAAAATGAATGCTTGAATAAATCTGTCAATGAATATATGAATGAAAGCCTGTGAATATACAATTATCAGTCTTAATTTTTTTATATATAGCTTTCTTAAAGTCTTCCAAAAACATGTTTACTCTCTGCAAGCCTGCTTACAAAAAATGTTTAATGCTAATTGCAGCTTATTTTTCTGGTTTTTATAGTCCATTTATAAACAAATTAATCAAATAATCTCTTAATTGTAAACCTTAATTAAGTATAATGAATTATATTTTTTAACAAGGATATATTTTTGTTTTTTATTTTATTATACGTAAATTGAATTTTTTAGATTTTTTTCATTTTTTAAAAACACAGATTGCCATTTCAAATATATTAATAATTTTTCCAATTTCACATTTTTACATTTAATTTTTTAAAAATAATAGTTCTTTTTATTTAAATTTATAATTTTGATTCCCTAGGATTTTAAATACAATAACTACAGAATTACTAATAAACACTATACTTGTAAATTATATTCTTTTTAAATTGATTCTAGCATAATCTAATATTTACCAGCTGTAAATTTGAAAAAAAAAAGTAAATTTAAAATTTTTGTTGAATTTAACTATAAATTAATAATATTATGAATGTAAACTTACACAATTAAATCTTCAGGCTCTCATTCTGAAATGCTTTGATTGGCCTATATAATTGAATTTCAGTACAAAAATAAAACTGCCATTGTTATTTTAAAAAAAAATCTCTATCTTGCATTCGGGTTTGAGAGTGTCCTGCATACACACTATTTTGTACTCAATATATTTGATTCAAATTCTTATTAATTACTTTAAATTCCACTGACTTCTTTGTGACTTTGAATGAATTCAGCACTGGATGAGTTTGAATTAATACATTTTCAATCACTATTAATTTACTGCAGTAAAAAAGGCTTTTCAAGTTCCATTTGTTTCTCTGAGTCATATCCCCTGTTCTCTACTTCACCTCAGAAAATATTTAATTTATTCAGTTTACTTAAGATTTTTCCCCCCTCTATTCTCATGTCTTTTAATATTATGACCCGTTCAATTCTATTTCAGTTGCTCAATTATTTTAATGAAATCAGTATCCTGTTTATTTTTTCATCTATGTATTTCATTTTTGATCTACCATTGTTGTTTATAATGTATATCTTTTCATACCTGATTTCATGATTTGAAGCTTTTGTCTTGCTCTTCTCTTAAGTGTCCAAGTTTTAGAGTAATATGCAAAAAAACTGGCAGAATTTATCTATTAAAAACCTTTCTTTTTAAACACATAGGCATATATATATTTTTAATATTAAACTATTTCTATCAAAAGCTCTCCACCCTCATATAATTCTGTGATTAATTTCATCCATTAACTTTCTATTTGTTTTAATAATTTAACTAAGGTATTTGTAGTTGCTAACTTTTTCTAATTTATAATTATCAAACTTTATTTTTATCTTCTATGAAAAATGATTGAATATTATTTTAGTCTTTTTTAGCATTTATTTTTAGTCCTATTTTTTTACTTTCATATGATAACTCCTGCAATATTTCCTGCAGTTCTGAAGCATTATTTTACAAAACAATTAGACTATTTTCAATATATATATAATTAAAATTACCCCAAATTCAAAATTCAACCAGACCAGCAAAAAATAATATTAAAACACAACCAAAGGTTTCACTGCTACAAATAGACTTCTCAAGTGTCAAGAACTACAAAAACTACACAATATATATATAATATTAAACATTACCCACAAATCCATTCACTTTCCATCTACCCTTAATATTAAAAGAACTCTTAAATAAGTTAATTGCTTCAGAATAATAAATGAAATTAAAAAAAAGAAGAAGAATTAAAGGATCTTTATTATTGAAAATTTATTATTCTGAAGCAATTAACTTATTTAAGAGTTCTTTTAACATTAAGAATGGATGGGAAGTGAATGGATTTGTGGGTAATGTTTAATATTATATATATTGTGTAGTTTTTGTAGTTCTTTACACTTGAGAAGTCTGCTTGTAGCAGTGAAACTTTTGGTTGTGTTTTAATATTATTTTTTACTGGTCTGGTTGAATTTTGGATTTGGGGTAATTTTAATTATATATTGACTAGTTTAGCTTTATGCTTGTAATGTTGATATATATATATGTTTTCAAAATGATTTATTTTAGTATTTTTACTTCCTTATTTTTTGTCAATATTTTAAATCTACTGTAAAATAATAGTGGAAATTTGCTTCTATGACTTGGAATCCAGTTTTTTGCTCTAAATCCAAGTTATCTATTGCAAGCTTGGACAAACATTGGATTTTCAATTGTTACTAAATCCACATCTCTAGATTAGTCTAATAATGTATACTATAACCCAAAATCATCAAATATTGCATATTGAAGAACATTTTGAAAACTTATTCAATTATATTTTAAATTTGGTTTGTATGGCATTTTCAATCTCAATTGATCTTTTATTTCATGCATTTGCTCTTCATATATTTGCTTTTTATACATTTGCTGATCATAAACATATTGTTTACATGCTCAGATGATTATTCTTAAAGGAAAAAAAGATTTACCATATTATGTTTTTATTTAAAAAAATTTAATGAATGTGAACACTTAATAAGTTATCATGTTAAATGTGAATATTTATGTAATATAGTATTGGTATAAAGCCTTTCTCTGCCTATTGGCTTAGTTAGAAAGTATGGTAATTGTGCAAATAAATACCAGTTCTGTATTATATATATATATATATATATATATATATATATATATAGAGAGAGAGAGAGAGAGAGAGTATCTGAATGAAGTTCAGGCCCATATAATTTTTTCAGTTGAAGAGCTGACTTTAAAGACATGTAGATGTCTAAAAGTTTCAGATCGTCTTCTAACAATTAACTTTTAGATAAATGTTTTGCTTGAGTTGGTTTTTTGAATCTAATGTCCCAACTTCTCAATGAAGAGACCCATAGGTCGAAACTGGTCTGGGGATGGGGACAATCCAAGATAAAAATGATTTGAATGCCTTCCCTTGTAGTAGCATTTATCATAAATATAAAAAAAAAACTTGTTTAGAGCTCATTAGCATGCTCTTAATTTTATATATATATCCATTTAATGCATTATGCCAAATTAAACATATGTTCCACTCTCTTTCCAAAGCCAACTTAAACAACAAAAAATACAATGCTATAACTGATATTATTTGATTTTCATTGGTGATAGTTTTTATAACTTTCTATTCTTTTTATATGATTTTTTTAAAAATATCTGAATATTTAAAATTATATCATAAACATTAATAAGCCAATACATTATTTAGATGAATCAAAAATCAAATCATGACTTGGATTTTTTTGTTTATTATAATTTTCCTTTTGAGACTTTGGCAATGTTATATTGCTGAGGTTATTAATATATGGTGAGACTGAAATTTTTTCAGACCCATATAGCTATTTATGTTAGATAACTGGATTTGAAGACATATAGGTGTCTGAAAATTTCAGATTTTCTACTTAATAATTAAATATTAGATAAGTGCTGGCCTTGAGTTGTTATTTTAGATCTAGTATTTGAATATCCTAGCACCTCACTGAGAAGAGCCAACAGCTTGAAATTCGTTTGGGGATAAAGATAATAGATATTTTTAAATGCTTTTTCTTGTGGTATTTATTATAAAAAGATTGTTAGAGCTATTACCATCCTTTCTATATTATATACATATATATGTTATAGTAACAATTTTTTTTATCTTTATTCCATTTACAGTAAGCTGTCAAAAGCAATGATAGTTACCAGATGACAGTGTTTAATAAATCCTATACTATGCTTTCCTATCCCAAATCCCCAAACTAGTTTTAAGCTTATGGCTTTCATCAGTAAACAGCTTCGAATCTTGGAATAATGCAACAGATTTTTGAGATCTAATGCACATTCCCCTCGGCTCCTATCATTTACTTCTATGTTCTACTATCTAGCCATTAGTCCAAACTAAAAAATATACATTTTCATTCTAAGCCACCTTGTTTGTATAGTTATATAAAACAGAATCTAGTCCAGTTTTTATATATTATGCTGTCCTCAATTTTTTAATAACTAAAGTCATTTCTATTCTGTGGCCAGTCTTCATCTGACATCTATCATTGCTTTCTAAAGCATACTGTAAGTCACATAATGGTGAAAAAGTATGTTACTATAACAGTAATATGGTTACAGAAATCATGTGACAGGTCATGTGATATTTTTACACACACACATATATATATGTATAGTGTAAAATGTTAATATATATTATGTATCAGAGCATTTAAGTATCATCAATTAACTTAATGTGAAAATAAAGTATTAAATATTTAATATAATAGTGAAATTCTCAGTGGTGAAATTATGATAATACAATAATTATAGGATTTTAAAGGAACCCACTTCATCATCTGTACTAAACTTTTGAACATGACATATAATTAGGAGGATTACTTTGAAACCAATTCTGTAAGTGTTGTATTGTCATAGTTTACAATTTAGAATTATGCTGCTATTTGTAATACTGTACCCTATTTTTATAATTAGCTCATAGAAAGTACTTAGATGTTTTAAATTATAGTATTATAAATTAAAGCTTTTAAATTGTTTTAATGTATGCCAAACTTATTTTCAATATAGTAGCACAATAGTCATAGTATGACTAGGCAGATATGGTTCTCTGGCATCTACCTAAAGCATACTAAGCTCATTTATGATCAATAGTTCCCAATAAGATTTGAAAAATAATTATCTTTCAAACCTAAAAATGGCATTCTCTGTTTCTTACATATTTCTGTTGTAGAAATATAAACCTTTATCTTTATATTAAAATATATGCTAAGTTGAATTCCAATTGAAATAAATCTTAATTTTTACATGATATAGAAATATTTGATCTAAATGATTCTTATTTCGATCAAAACAGAGATAACTTGAAATATAATAAGAGGCAAATTTCTCTCTCTTTTTTTTCTGGCCTTGCAAAAAATAAAAGCTTGCTTCAGTTATAAATATTTTATGAAATGTTTAGTCGAATTAAATATGCAAAGCATGAATTTTAATACAACTTTTTAAAATTCTTTCATCAATTTTTCAAATATCTTTTCTTATTTATGTAAATAAATTATGGAGTTGTGAATAGTTTTGACTTTTATAGACTTCATATGCGGTAAAATAAATCAAAAACACCGGAGAGACTATTGAGGAATATTATATGTAGAGAAATGAAAGAAGGCTCAAGAAGAAATTATTGTATGTGTGTAGGTATGCATATATATATAAGATAAATATTATGTTAAAAATTCTTTTGGGTAGCAATGAACTGCCTTTCGTGATATATAATTTGTAACGTATATATTAAATTACATGCAAATTTAACTAATCGCCTTTGATGGTAGTAATAATAATGAAAACTATATGTCTGTATATATCTATTCTGTGAGAAATGCATGCATAATGTGATAAATCTGTAAAAGAAATTCAATGGAAACTATACTGTTCTCAGTATTAAATTGTTTGGGATCACACGTCATGTTCGAGCACTCTAACTACAGAGGCTTAATTTAATTTAGTTGGCTAAGACTTTTTATTTACTTTAGAAAGCTGAGAATCGTTCTAGGAATCTTTAGTTTTAGGATATGCCACTCTGTACAGCATTAAGTCGTAAATCGCAAAATAATTATTTCGTAAATTGAATAGCAGAAAAAAGAATTTAAAAGTTGCTACTCTGACTTCTATTTTGAATGATAATTTGTTCTAATAATATTGAGCAACTAATAATATGTGATGTAATTAATTATTGTATTGATCACATGTACTGGTTGTAATTTTTTTCTTATATTGCTAATTAGTTTTGATATATTTATTATAAACAATAACCATTGGCAATCAAAATTATTTTATAACGATTCAACAAATATACTTTTTTTATATATTATTCTATTTTTTCCTAGAACATTTAAAAAAAATTCTTTTGATATCCTGGTGAGAATTGCTTAGTTTTCATCAATTATTGTGTTGTTTAGCTATATGTTTATCTGCTTCTTTTAAGTTTTTAATTTTTACAAAACATCCGTAATTTCACTCTGTGAGAGAGAGAGAGAGAGAGAGAGAGAGAGAGAGAGAGAGAGAGAGAGAGAGAGAGAGAGAGGGAGGGAGGGAGGGAGGGGGAGGAGGGAGGGAGGGAGGGGGAGAGAGAGAGAGAGAGGGAGAGAGAGAGAGAGAGAGGGAGAGAGAGAGAGAGAGAGAGAGAGAGAGAGAGAGAGAGAGAGAGAGAGAGGGAGGGAGGGAGGGAGGGAGGGAGAGGGGGAGAGGGAGAGGAGAGAGAGAGAGAGGGAGAGAGGGAGAGGGAGAGAGAGAGAGAGGGGGAGAGGGAGAGGGAGGGAGAGGGAGAGGGGAGAGGGAGAGGGAGAGAGGGAGAGGGAGAGGGAGAGAGAGAGAGAGAGAGAGAGATTAGCTTATCTTTTTATTCTAAATTGTTATTTATAAATATATTATTGACAATATTCTTTCATTATATAGTTTCAATTCCATATTTCCCATTTACTAGCCAAAACTTTAAAAAAAAATACTGATTAAAAAACTTTTTTTTTTTTAAGAATAGGGATATGTTTTCCTACAAATTATTTCCATATATATTTTATACCATTTTTATTTTATTTCTTTTAATACCAATAGACTTACTTCATTTTAATTTTCTTTCTATTGACAATAATGTATCAGAATTCTCATTTCTCATAGCATATATATATATATAATGTCCTAAATCTCATAGTATTAATATTTGAATCATTAAATAGGGTTTGCATATACTGATTATAATATTTTTCACAGTGAGACCTTGTTAGAATTTTTTTGCCATTAGTTACTTAGGGCCTTTTGTCTACCAATCATGATAAAGATTTAATGCTTTTTTCTACACATCTCTCATAAAAAAAATTTGTGTATTGCAAAGTAATAATTTATTATACAAAAGGAACCCTTTAAAATGTGTATACTTTATTTAAAGCAGTATATAGCAAAAAATAGTAAGTATAAGTTATATAAAAAATGTCTATTTGAAGGTATAAATTTTTAGATAAACTTATTCCCAATGACCTGATTGAGCTTGGATAGGTTGTAGCAATAATTTTTATGTTCAGTTTGAAATAGTCTATAACCAATTAATCTATGTTCTAATGTACTTAATTTATTTCTTAAATCTTTTTAATATTTTTTTTACATGATTCGAACTAACTATGAGTAAATATGAACTAATAAAAGTTAAACAAAAATTTGATTCTGAGTTTATTTTACCATGGGGTATTTTTATGAATATTTTTATTATAAGATTTGATGTAACCCTTTGTTTCAAATAAAAGTTTAGGTTCCAACCATTTTCTTTATTTTTATTAATTCTTTTTGGAAATCAAAGTCTACTTTGGATATTTGCATTTACAATGGTAGAAGATCCATAATGGCTATCTTTAGAATAAACATTGAAAAAGAAAGATTCATGTATAATAAATAATATCTATAAAAATTTTGTCTTTTCTAATAAAAATTCCCAAAATAAAGAAAAGCAATTCATGTCAGGGATAATAAAAGTAAGTCAATTAAAAAAAAAAAAAAATCCAAAAATAAAACTTCATTACAATTTTATTTGAATAGCATTAAATGTGAAGTGCAATCATTCTTACTAAATATATATATATATTGCATTTTAGTTTTATCATTTGTATTTCTGCAAGTTTGTCAATTTTAATGAGAAATTTTATGACTACATCAAAAAGATTAACCAAAAGCGAATCAAACTGTTTAGATTTTATCATTGTCATCACATATAAAATAGTTTTAATGCATGATTATACAATGTCATGATGTTTTTTTATGTTTTGGTAATTAAATACCACCTGCATAAAGTCTAATGGACTCTTTTTTGACATTGGTGATATTTTGTTTATTTGAGAAAAACAGAAAAATCTCAATACTTTCCTATCATTATAGATGATTTAACAGAAGAAACAGCAGTAATATCACAAATAGGAATTTATCTTTTTTTTTTTTTTTTGTAAAATTTTCAAAACAGTTAAATATCATTTCTCCCATTAAAACATTGTTACTACTAAAGAGTGTGTTATTCAATTCAAGAGAAAATTGATTTATTATTTTCATCAATATGATATTGAACTATTATTATTCTGTAAAAAACTTTGCTATTGGATCTGATACAATTTTATCATAGCACAATAGTTTTTAATGACAAATTATTCAGAAATCCAAATAAATTACTATCATATAATTACTTATTATTCAAGCTTACTATAGGTGGCACTAAAATAGAATGCTACTCTTGTTTATCTCATAAATTACTGAAGATATTTTTTAAACCATATATAGAAATCCTATGATATTCAAATATAAGTATTGTCTATACTAAACTTAATGCTATTAAAAAGGACTTGAACTCAGATTTTTAAGCTCCCTATAGATATGCTCTCCATCCTATACAATAAATACACATGAACTCTATCTTATATTACTGATACACATGACCACATACATGTGAAAATGATAAATGATCTCCAATATATATATTTTGTGCTGAACCAGCACTCATCAGTTGGTCATATTACCATCTTCCACACACATATGTAATCAGTGCTCAGTTTATATTAAGATAACAAATTTTTGAACTTTAATCAACAATCTTCAATCTTCTTCACCCTTCAACTCTTCAGCCATCCATATCATTGAAAATATGACTGTTCCATTACCTGGTTTTCAATGATATGGGTGGCTGGAGAGTTGGAAGGTGAAAAAGATTGAAGCTTGTCCATTAAAATTTGCAGATTTTTAAATCTTAATATAAACAGCACTGATTGTATATGTGTGTGGAAGATTGTGATCTGGATCAACTGATGAGTGTTGGTTCAGCATGAAATACATATATTGGAGATCATTTAACTTTTTTACATGAATGTGGCCATGTGTAGCTGTTGTATAAGATGGAGTGCATAGCTGTAAGAAACTTTAAAGTCTGAGTTTAAGTTCTTTTGAAATAAATCCTATGATATATATATATGTAAGCAAGATTTAATTAATAGGCAAGCAGCAAACGTTAAGATTACAGAATTATGGGAAGATTGACATCATGGAATTATGGGAAAGCTGACATTTTTTAAAAGTGATAGACAAGTTAGTTGAAAGCGCTTTTAAGTGACGGTTATACATATATTTTTTATAAACTATTAAGTACTGTATCTTCAAATATTTATTTATAAATTTACATATATTATTTTGAAGAAATACAGACATTGATTTGTAATATTATATATATAAACTTAATGCACATTTGACATTTTTAGACATTGATGATGAAGGGAAAAAGATTCAAATCTTTTTTATATCGTAGTACAGGGATGGGCAATTGTTTTGGCTCAGGGACTGCAGAGGTTGGCAGAGCACCACATCAGGGGCCACTTTGTAGAAGTGAAGGTTAGCAGAAGGCTGCACCTTTTTTTCATGATACAATAAACACACTGCTTTATTCCCTGTATTACCAAAGAAATATTTGTTTATTCATTCTTCATTAAACACATGACATTCATCACCAATTTTACATTTTTTCAGAGGGTTTATGGTTTCACTAAAGTTGGAAATGTATATATTTGTTAATGCAGAAACAAAATTGAAATTAACCAGATCAACTGGAAAAAGCACTGCACATTGTATCTACACTGTGCATGTGTATTGATGTGGCCATCCTAGTGGAAAATATGAAATGAATCTTCAGTCAGGCACGGGAAGGAAATCTCATTTCAAGGCAGATTTTTCTGATTATCTTGGTGGGCTGCATAAAAACTCTTAGCAGGCCACATGTGGCCCTTGGGCTGCTATTTGTCCACCCATGGAGTAGTAGATTTTTTAAAAAAAAAAATTTTAAGTAGTCTAAATTTTTATCCTTTAATTGAATTATTGAATATTTTAGAAAAATTCAAAAATGTATTTAAATTTTTCTAAGTGTATTTAACTGCCATTAATAACACACATAAGAAAAAGATATATTACTTTATTGCTCAGGAGTTCATAAGAAGTTCTAGTACTAGAATTAATCCGGGAGCTTCCTATCCCAATTTCGATACTCTATCAATTGCACCAAACTGTGCAGAGTAATAACACACATGTTAGTATACAACACATTTGGTATGACATTATTCTACCCCCCCCCCCAAGAATTATGGATCTTATTAGTGACAGTTGGTTATAAGACTTAAATTAGTAACATATTTATGAAATACTAAATATTCACAAATCTCAATGTTATCTGTTTATTTTGCATGCTCATTATTTCTGATCAGGTGAGCAACATCTAAAGAAGAAAAAGAATAATACCAATTGAATTGTTCTCTTCTACACTAACCTATTTTATAAAATTGAGCAAGATATTTAAATTCTAATATTTTTATTAAATTTATAAACTTGATACATTAAGTAGATTTATAAACAAATATTATTTTTTATGGAAGATTTGATATTAATTATCTGCTTTCCACATGTTGTACAATTCCAGATTAACCTTTAGGTGAATAACATTATTTATATATATATAAAAACAATTCAGATTAACTGATTGAAAGTGTTAAATCATCAATTTGTTATTAGGTGCTCAAATGTCATATGACCTCCCAAGTATACATTTTATAATTTTAAAGTTTTAAAAACTTTGAGAAATCATCTTGCCCATTTTACTTTCAACATCATTAATTAAATACTTGCTACTACTTTCATCCATACATGCATCCACAAACATATAGTATGAGCCAATCTTGGGACAATGAGTGCATCAAAGTTGATCATCCAATAGTCATGTCACTATTAGGCAGTTATTATATGCTGGATAACCAACTGTTCAAGTAAATCATAAATAGGGTAAAATTTTAGCAATCGAAATTTTGTTTTCTTATCCATATCATCTTTTATTTTTTGGATGCTTTTATTGTTGTCATCCCTTTTTTTTAGATGTTTTTATAGTTGTAATTTTTTATTTCTGGAATTTTTTTCAAATTTTCAAGTATCTATAACAATATTGTGGCTTTGATCACTTGTTATTGTCATGAATCTTAATTTTCAATCACTGGTGAATTTCACAAAATTTGGTTTTTCATTATTACCAGACTCTGTAGAGATTGGTTTTTCATTCTGAATTTGAATATTTTGATCAATATATAAATTTAAATTTATTTGAGCTCACAAAAATTTGAGTCATCACCATTTTTTTCTATTTAATTCTGCTTCATATTGTTTTGGATATATTTAGTCTATTTTATCCTATTTCAAATTTTGTCTTAACCTCATCTCTCTATTATGTCTGTTTTAATCTATGTAAATATATTTCTAATATCTATCAGTGGCTTAATCTTCCACTCAGGTATTAAATTTTATTGCATGCATGTGATTATTTATTTATTTTTAAGTTTGATCTCATGTTTGGGAAATTCATTATGGATAAGTTATTGGCTATCAATTAGTTATTGGTCCCACATATGGGAAAAGGAATATAGCAAAACTGATGATGAATATTGATAATTCAATGATCATGTCATACATTAAACAGTTATTATATAGTCATTGAATACTAAATAATGAACTGCTAATCAGTTAAAATGCTCTTAATTAACATTTGATTTTTTCAGTATAATATATCGATCAATATCTAGATCATAAACAGAAAACCTCATCATCATTAATATATGCAGAATGATTTCTCAAGGTAAAACCTCCATGAAGTAATAAATAATGATGAACTGGTTATATTTCTCTATCAATAATTATTCTTACTTATTTATCTGGACTGCCATTAAAGGTAGTATTGGCTAGCACCAATTTTCTGTGTTTGGTTTGAAGATTAAAATGCTTTTACATCTTTTGTTTTATCTTCTATTGAATTCAAATAACTAATTTATCCATCTTTACTTCTTAAACACTTCCTCTATCATAATAAGTTACAGTCTAACACAATTCAGAAGCACTTGAAACTCTTTCCTATGCATTAGATAACCAATAACATGCATAAGTCAAATGCATGCAGTCAAGTTAAGAATTGAATAAAAAATGGATATAACTACTATTCTTTAATTTTAGGATAATAATGTAATGAATTATCAAATTATGATAATAAATTCCAAGTATATGCAAATTATTTATCATTATGTTCTGTACATAGTAAATTACTTTTATATGGTGGGTATATCTATAAATACATACATATCTCATTATAGTATGCCTATTTGCATACATATTTGGCTGGGTTATATGCACATACTGCATGAGATTATTGTTAATTATATACACATCTTTGTGAAATAAAAATTCACATTATTTAATATCTCATAATAAAAAATATATAAACGAAAATGTTATATAAACAAAAATGCAAATTTTGTAAAATCTTTAAAAAAGAAATGAGAAATTGTAATTATAGAAAGTTTACAAATTTAGTCACTCCATTAGCAATTAAATGCTAGCATCTTGGAAATATTTAAATTAACTATTATTTAATAAAAGTTAAGTCTTTACCAAATTTCAGTGGAATCATATTAATATTATTTCTTATATTTTCAATTTTGTTTACTTTTGCTTTACTCATTCTTTACCAGTTCGTATTTTAATCCTAATAAGAGACGCTTTTAACAGTGTTCAAAATAATGATCTCAGCCTATTAATCTTTCTGGTTAGAAAGTCTCTTCCAATGCTGGAGTTTTCTTCAGATGCCCTTTAATGTCTGTAGTTATGACATCACTTTTATTTTAATCTGTGAGTTGATTTCTATTTTTCCGTAGCTCTTTCGTTGAAAAACAGGTTATAAGCTCAAGAACGCATTTTATCTTGTAGAATAACAATATATAACACTTTAAATGATTATATATCTATTCTTTCCCAGCAAATATCTTTCCAGACTGATGATGAATCAGTCAAGATTGACAATTAACAAACCACTTTATAATCCAAACTAATGATGACAAATCTTCTCGTAGCTGCAAATGATAAGCAATAATAATAACTTAGTCTTTTAGTGCTGATTATCGCTACTTTCTCCAGAAAACTTGAGGCTAATTTTATTATTTTGAAGAATTTCTTCTAATTCATGGGAAAGTTTTTATTTCTGATATTTTCAAAACTGTTACTATTGACTGAATTTCCTCTTTACCTGCTTCATTTGCAAGTGAAACTAAATAGAAACTAAACAAGAAACAATTTCTAAAGAAATTGGTATTGTTTTTCAAATTTTATATACATATTTTTTCATATGTCAAATGTATTGACTGGGAAGGGAACCCGGGCCAGCTGCTTGAAAGGCAGCTATGCTAACCACTAGGCCACCTGCGCTTGACAATTTTATATATTTATATTTTTTTATCGGAGTCTACTTTAACTTTCCCATGTGACAATCTGTATTTATTGCATAAAAATCAAGTCATCCACTTACTAGATGCGATATTGTAATGACTCATTTACTTATCAAAATTGATTGTAAAATATATATATATTTTCATTTATCTTTAAGCAATATTTTTATTTCCCATAAAAATTGGAGTTAAATCCTCAAAATGCAATATTCACCATCATTTTCAACCATTATTTATCCACTGCAGAATGAAGGATTCTCTGAGTTTAATCCAGTTTTTCTGATTTTTAGCCTCTCTTTTCCACATTCATCCATCTCACATCTGGTCTCTTTCTAGGTCTTTTACAATCTTTTGGAATCCAGTTTAATATTTCAACTGTCTATCTATTATCATCTCTTCCAGAAACTCCACTTGAAGTCCCTTAATTCTCTCAATGATATCAATAATACTTGTTTGTTCTTTCAGTTATGTATTTCATTTAAATTCTTTTTTGTTACTCCTAATATATCTCTTCATATTTTATTGAATGGTCTGACTCTGTATTGCTATTCTGTTAAGTACCCAAGCCTCAGATTCTTTTCAAATGCAAAAGCATATTTTCTTTTAATATCAAGTTATTTCTATCAAAAGCACTCCATCCAAATTTAATTCTATGATTAATTTTATTTCTTATGTTTTCCATCTGTATTAATAATCTGCTCAAGGTATTTGTAATTTTAACTTTTTCTAACTCATTATTATTGATATTATTTTTTTCTTTTGAGAAAATCCATTTTAAATATTATATAATCATTTTAAATACTGTATAATCATCTCAATAATTTACGATGTCAAATAATTTTTTTAAAGAAAAAAAAGAGAGAGAACAGTTGTTCTAATTTCTTTTCTTTCATTTTTGCTTACAACTAAACACTGAAAATTAAAGAAAAAATCCCTTTGTAGTTAATAATAAATAAAACTTTTATTAATTACAAATTTATTAATCATATAATACTAAATTGTCTATTCACAATACTACTGTTACACAATGCTTTATTTACCACCCTTTTTTACAGTTTACAGTTTCGATTGCCCCAGCAATCTTCTTCAGAACTTTATATCTCCTAGCCTAAAAAAAAAAAAATAATAATATCCTAGAAAAAAAAGAAGAGAGAACAGTTAGCTATTCTAATTTTCCTGCACCTTTATTTTTCTATAAAATTTATGACTTTTATTTATGAACTAAATAAACTTTGTATTTCAAGTTTATGATTATTAATTATTCAAATATTTATTCTTTTATTATTTATATTTTTGAATACATTAAGTAAGTAGTAAAAAAACACATCATGCATAACAAAATAGATAATGTAATTTTGTTTGGGAGGCCATGATAACTTTTCAGATAATGGATGTTTTGGCTGTTCAGAAAATTGATGATAATAGAAATTCAGTGTTTTAAACTGGATTATCAATTCTAATGATTCTAGAGATGTCTTTTTCCAGTTATGTAATGGAATAATTCCAATCTTTTAACAATAGCATAGTGGTAAAATAATGGATTTGTGAGCTAAACATCCCAGAATTTTCATTTTTAATGCTCCAAGAACTTTATAACTTTTGGCAATTAAATATTCACTTTTTTTTTTAGTGCTGCTATTTGAAATACCATTATTTCATTTTTAATATGTGCGTGTGTGAACTCATTATAATGATATTAAAACTCATTAAAGTTTATGCTGTGGTTCTAAATATTGATAATTTAAAATGAACTGCATGAAGAGTTGTCTAACAGTCAATGCCAAAACATCATTGATGATGATCAAGTGTTATAATGTAGTTGCAGTACTCTTACTCAGTTACCTCAATCTGCTCTCAGACAGAGAACTATACTACTACTTATGAATTTATGTTATTATTTGTGAACATGTACTATTAATTGCATCTGAGGTTTGTCCAGTTTGCAAAGCCCTTCTGGTAACTAGGATACTATATATTTAGTTTACGGGGATATTATTATGCAGTGATTATCTTCTATGGCAAACAGTTTCTCACTCTCTCCCCTTTCTAATCACAAATTACTTCGTTTCTGAATTCATTGTTCACTAATATATATATATATATATTGCGCTTAGCAATGTAGCAATTTAAATAATAAAATAAGTACAAATTTATTTTTAAAATTATTTTTCTATGTATTATCTAAGCATTCCTATGGTTCGTTCTATTAACTATGTTTATAGTTTACTAATTAATTAATCCTACCTCTTTTGTTAATATTTTTTTGACAATGTAGCTTAATCTCCACACCTTCATTGTTCTTTCTCGACTTAATTAACTTGATGCCTTTTACCTACCAAGTGGCTTCCTTTATGATCTGCCAGCATTAAAATCAGCGGTAAAAAATTAATGAGGGACTAGACTACTTCAGCCTAGAAGTAAAAAATAATAAGTGGTTTGACTAAAGAAATGTAAGATTAAAGTTGGAAGAAAAAGAATGTAATAATAATATATAATAGGTATATTTTTTCTTTTCATAAAAAATGATTTTTTTTTAGTATATGCAATGTTTGTAAATCGATTTACTGGAAAACAATTTTATAAAATCAAATCGTTAAAAAAAAAAAAGTTTAATTTATCTAATGTTTGAGATTCATCGCACGCAAAAAAATGCTGTTAAAAAGTAAAATCCTGATCACATCATCCATTGCCTCCTAAAGATTTGCCAATATAAAAAAAAAAAAGCTTTCTGACAGAAAAATAGCATATTCTATATATCTAAAAATCTCATAGTGTGGTGTAGCAACAGCTATGATATGATCCTGCTTTTGAATCTAATCTGAATAATAATAATAATAATAATAATAATAATAATAATAATAATAATAATAATAATAATAATAATAATAATAATAATAATAATAATAATAATAATAATAATAATAATAATAATAATAATAATAATAATAATAATAATAATAATAATAATAATAATAATAATAATAATAATAATAATATACAAACTTAGAGGTTTTTTCAGGTAGCTAGTCCATAGCCAATTTAGCTATCCATCAAATATTAAACAGTAAATAGGTATTTATTTTTAGCTAGAGGATTAAAGTAAGGATGGAAAAACACACACACCTTATCATCCATCTATGGTAACTTGGTGAGTGATACTTTTTCATTCAGTTTGTTTCTTTGTGAGATGATCTTAGGGAAGTGTTGCAATGGATTGTTTTATCTTACCCACATCTATGCAATAAAATATGCATAAATTATTTAATAAAAGGTTTTTGTTTTGTAATGATATTTTTTTTTAATTAAGTAAAAATGATAACTTACTACTAATAATATTTCTTTGTCACTCAGTGTATTTTTTCGAATCATAAAAGCAGGTAGGTCACTTCGCTTAATAAGCAATTTAATATAAGAAGATTACATGTTATTTGTGGGTTGATTTGTAATGAAAATTGATTATGAAAGTATTAGATATCTGAAAAGATTGTGAATGTTTTTAATTTAGATTGTTTTAATAATGCATTAATCTCTTAGCTCTTTTTGTTGAATGCACTTGTGGCCTAAATGTTATGTTAATTGTATTTTTAATGGGGAGAAAACCTATTCTATATTTAACCTTTATATTTTTCACAAATTTCATTAAAAGCATAAATTAAAAAATGTAATGGATCTGAAAAACAAAATATCAACTTTGCAGCGTACTTACATATTAGACAGTAATGTATTGGATCTGTTATGTCTTTTCACATTCATATTAATCTGCTGATAACTTTCTAATCTTGTGATCTGACCAAATAACATGTATACTGGGATTTTGTGCAAGCTTAAAATGATAAATTCATCAAAACAGACCACTTTTATATGATATTTTTGCAAGATTTACAAAGTTATTGGCAATCTGACCTCTCCCCCCCCCTCTCTCCCTCCCCTTTCCCCCCCCCCTTCCTTCTTTTTCCCCCCCCCCCCCCCCCCCCCCCCCCCCCCCCCTTCCCTCCTCCCCCCCCCCCCCCCCCCCCCCCCCCCCCCCCCCCTCCCCCCTCCCCCCCTCCCCCCCCCCCCCCCCCCCCCCCCCCCCCCCCCCCCCCCCCCCCCCCCCCCCCCCCCCCTTCCCTCCCCCCCCCCCCCAATACATATGTGAAAAGGCGATAGTAATTGCACCAAACTAAATCTAACAATACTAAAAATATTTTCCCACAATACTAAAAAATGAATTTCACACAAAAATAAATCTGAAAAAGTACATTTTTAACAAAACTAAAAATATGAATTCCAGACAAAAATAAGTCTGACAAAGTTTTATGCAATTCCCAAATGTTACTTTAAATATGGACAAAACAATCATTAAATTACAAAATGTTTAAAATATACACATATGGTACTTACCATATAATATATAACAGGAATTGCCATGATGAAACAGTCAATTCATCTGTTCTACTTTATTTTAGGTGCATTAAATTTTGTTTCAAAATAGACTAAAAGTAAAATTTTTTATTTTCCCAAAATGGAGACTTACTTAACACATGATTGTGCAATATAATGCCTGCACGGTATTTTCACCAGAAATGTCAATAAGTAGTAAATGTATTTTTTCAAAACAAACAAAAAAAAACTAAAAAATTTTTTAAAATTACTACACTTTTATTTCTTCAATGTTGTGGACTAATTTTTTGATGTTGCCCAGTATGATTCATACAAAAATGGTCAGTAACTGGAAGCTCCTAATTCAGCAGCTTTATAGGCTTTCTGATAGTCCGAATAAATGATCGATTCCTCTTCCATATTTTTTTTGATGATTTCCAACAGAGTTGCCACTGTTCTATTATGAATTCTTATGATGAAAGACTTGTCGGTCTCCCTATTTCAGAAGGTTTGTATTTTTTCCTTTTGTGCAAAAAGGCTTTTGTCAATTTCAACAATATTGTTAGGGCTCCAATTTTACATTTTCTTTGCTATAGCAAGCTTTGTTTTCCCAATTTTATGGACATTAATTTGCAAGCCCAGCTATAAATAATTCAGATTGCCATCAAAAATGGAATTCTGAAACATTCCAACCATATTTCCTTATGAAAGCCTATTTTATTATTATATCCTTGAACATTACAATGCTATTGCTTATCTGAAGTGTGTATATACTCAACCACAAATGGTCATCATTTTGTACTGTTTAAAAAAAAAAAGAAAAAAATTGTAGTCAGAAAATTGGAAAAAACAATCAGCACTGAAATAAAAAAACACTTTGAGAAGAACTTGTCTGAACTAAATCTGGACAATAAATGAAACTGTAAATTTATCACTTTATTAGACAAGATCAGATGAGATTGCAGGATTTATTTGGTGGATTGCAATGTTAGACATTTATCACAAATATAAAAAGGCATACCATCTCCTATGTTGCAGGATTAATATGTAAGTACCAAAATAAATAAAAACAGAATTTAATAATCAAAATATAAATAATCTTTACAGACTTCAGGTTAAAAAATATATTTAATGAAAACAACTTATTCATATTTGAATCTGTGTGTCTAAGACAATTTTTCTTAAAGAATAAATTTAAATCATGAAAATGTTCTTTGAAATATTTAAAATTAACTTTTAGTTATAAAAAATTAATCAGAAAATAATATATTATTGATAATAAGCATTTACTGTTTGACATCAACAAATATCCAGCAGAGTAATTTTTTGATAAAAAACAAATATATTCAAATAAAAGATAAATGAAACATCACTTATTTAATAAGAAATAATTATTTAGTAATTTTTTAAAAAATAATAAATCATGTGTAAACTTATTTATTTTTTGTTTTTTGTTTTCATGATATCAGAAAAAGCCCATGTTGTGCAAGTAGAGAAATGTGCTTTGTTATAAGACAGAATGAGCATATTTTTCTGTCATTTTTTTCTTGGATCACTAATATCTTACAATTAAAGTCTTAGTCTGTTAATGATTTGTAATCATTAAAATCACTCAAATATTGTTTTAAAAGTTTTTAGTATCAATTAATCACAATGGATATCTATCAATTGAGTTCAATTGCCGATCATTAGGCTGGTTTACATTAAAATTGCTTGAAAAGTAAATGTAGTAAAGTTTAGCTTATTTGTTTATATTAAATATTTTTTCAATAATCTCAAATTTAAGTTTTCTATCAAAGATGGTTCAGCTGTCAAGATAGTAAAATAAATCAAGCCAATAAAAGATTTAGCTGAATTAGACACTGTTTGTTAAATCCTTAATACTAAGTAATCTAATGTCTCACAGTTCAAACTCTTATGATTGGAACTTTATCATAAATTGATGGATTCTTACTTGCTCATGTACATACCCCACAATTTTCATTTAGGTTTTCATGAATACATTAGTGTTTATGTATGGGTATATGTGCATAAAAACTATAGATTATATATGTCTTATTTAATAGTGAATTGTTTACTGTTGCTTTTTAACATATATACTACTAGTAAATTCTTAATCAAAACTCTTTGGTGTCAAAGATATACACTAATTTCGATTGCTAATTATTTGGGAAAATGCAAATAAGACTTCATATATTTCATGTTTTTAAAACATTTGGTTACATATTTGTAAATGCATTAATATAAATATATATATGAGTATTTATAGAATCTGTAATTTAGATAGAAGCAGTTTGATTGATCGCTGGGAGTAGATTATGTTATTTTCTGGTTACTCTAAGATTTATACCGATAATCCTTATAATTTATTGCTTTAAAAATATTTTTATTGCAATTTTTTTTTATACTATTGATGTTTGTATAAATACAATACATTTCGTCTGCTATTTATTTATTGTTTTTAGAAACATTTTTCATATTTAATATAATATTTCTACTCCAGTTTTAATTGTACACTCAAAGCAGAAGTAAGACCACAACAATTTTCATGACACTTCATAGACTAATTATTTGTTGGATTATATTAATATTACTTATAATCTATTATTTTAAATAATATATTTAGTAAGGTAAACAAAATAAATATTATTGCAGGCTTTACATTAAAACAATTTATCACAGAAAGACGACAAGTCAATTTTGATTAATTTTTTTTTTTTTAAAGTAGAGTTTAAAAAAGGAAACCCGAATCTTATAAGATGTTTTGGCGATTCCAGAGTGATTTGTGTTAGTTACCTTAATATATTTTTTATGCAACTTTTTATGTAATATTTTTAGACAATCAAAATAATTTGAAGTAATTTTAAAATGAAGTTAATCACTACTTCTTATTTTTTGATTTGAAATACTTTTACTGCATTGCAATTTCTGTTTATATATTCTCATAATTCATAATATTATGAATAAAAATTAATTAAAATAAGCAAAATTCTCCATACAGTAATGCAACCCAGTACAAGCCAGAATCAATGGATGCCACAAGGCTTGGGCATAAAATCCCTATCTAGTGTCTAATCATCCAATATCCACAGACTAGTTTCTGGCTTTTGGCCTTCATCAGTGAGGAGCCTTGAATTGAAGGCCACAATCCAAAAACTAGTCTGGGGATATTGGAATGAGTAGGCACTAGATAGGGATTTTATGCACAAGCCTTCTGGTATCCACTGATTACTCTATCTTGCACTGAGTGGCACTACTGTATGGAGAGTTTTGCCTGTTTTAATAACAGTTATGAGCTAGTATAAGAAATGGTGATCATATGATGTTTAGTGGTTTAATAAAAATTCATGGAGGGTGCTAAATGTTTTTATTCATATCTCATACATATTTATGAATAGTATTTTTAAAGATGTGACTAGTTCATATTATTATTAATTTTGGGAACACAAAAAAGAGATCAATTTCCATTATAATAGTTGCAATACATTTCGAATACACAGATGTATGTAAATAATGTGTGTACAAATGTAGAACCACATTTTAAATTGATGTTACAAATTATATATTCATCATCAACATCAACTACTTACAAATAAGTAAGTTGAAAATAACACTGTAATTATTACATTACATGTACCCATATACAGTAAACTGGTCAATTATTCTACTTAATTTTTATTTAGTGATTTTTTAAACTTTTTTTGCAACAAACATTTTTTCCACCATCATGTCTAATTGTGGATCTTCATTATATTCTGTCTTCTACCATATTTTTTTTAATTAAAACATTCAATATTTCTCTTCTTTAATGGCTTTAATATAATCTATTTAATTTCACATCAAGTCTTCCTTGCAAAAACTAAGCTTAAGTTCACTACAAATACTTTTTTAGGAAGTCTTACATTCTTCCATTCATTTCACATGTTCAATCCAACAAAGATGTGATTTTACAATAGTGGACTATAATATCATATCCAGAAAGCTGGAGAACATACTGCTTGAATTTTGATCTTGCCATTGTATTTTTAAAATTTTACTGAGACTCCTTCAATTACATTTTTTTGATGTCTTTATACTATAAATAACTAGTCTATATACAATTAATTTAGTAGTGGTAATTATGTCTGTTTAATATTTTTTAATAGTAGATATTTATTTTGATAAAATATTCTATCTTTTAACTTGCTAAATACAGTAACAACTCATTGTAATTTGGACTGCACATCGATAGCCCAATTCACCTTTCTATTTAAAAAGTCAATAATTGCTGAAAAATTTTTTTCCATTCACAAACTAAGAAAGAACTTAAGTTTTGGAACATTAATTATTAAATTAAAATCTTTACATGCTGTATTCTAAATATTAAGAAAATTCATAAGTTAAGAAGATGAAATTCTTTTTTTGATCTTAATCAGTTCAAATCAAAAATTCCATCATCAATTCTATATCATGTCTTGATCCATGAACCATTAAGCTGCCTAAAAACAGGTCCAAAGTCCACTATCATAAAAATTTTATACAAAGTTGGACCTGATACACATCTTAGTTTAACACCAGTGCTTATTTCAAATGTCTCAGATTTTCCATCTGGAGTAGTAACATTTCCTTTTTTTCTATTATGCAAAAGCTGTATAATATGAATAAACTTTGGTAGACCAACCAATTAATTTCAAACAGCATCCCAGATTTTTTCAATTAATTGAATCAACTGCTTTTATTAATTAATAAAAGCAATATCATATATAATAATTATCTCACTAAATAACTAAATATTACATAAAAAAGTTGTTATTTTTTAAAACCATGATATTTTTCTTAGAGTATTAAATATATAGTGAACTTATAAATCTAAATATTTTTTATTATAATGATAAAACATATTAAAAGTTTCAGCTTGTATAATGCAATGATAGTGATACACACACTAAAAACAATATGGATAAATATTTCAATCAGTGTCTAAAATACCTGCCTAAGAAGAATATGGAAAAAATTTGGAATGGTTCTGTGCCAACAGTATGCGAGATATGGAATTGAATCTTCAAAATCCAAATATGCATTTTAAAAAAGTAATATGTGAATAGGCTTTAAATTAAAGTCCAGTACTACTGTTATCCTAGTGATTATAGAGAGGGAATGGGCAAATGGAGCACCGGCTATCTATCTTAAGTAGAAATAAATCTTTATTAAAAGAAGTTTTCAAATTCTACATAACATTACATAATTTATGGAAAGGAAGTCAAAAAAGGGAAAGGGGAAGAGTGAAGAAAGACGAAAGGGAAAGAAGAAGAAAAAGAGAGAAAAGATAAAAAAAGGCAAGAAAAGGTAAAGAAAAAAGGAAGGGAAAAAAGGGAAGGAAAAAGAAATTAGCATGTAATTATTTCTTTTTCTTTGTATATAATGTACATAGATTGTGTGTGTGTTTTTAATAAAGACCTTACTTAAAATAAAATATATATATATTTCTCAATAGTATGTTCAGATATACTGTAATAAAGTATATATTAAGCAGATGAATCATACACTGCTTTCTAATTACTAGACTTCCTAAATTTAGATAATAATAGATAATTTAAAATTATAAATATTGTATAATAATAATAATTATATGGTCACATTTGCATGGAAGCTTATACATTATCCAAATAAAATAAGATAGTTCTATTTAAGTTGAATTTTTTTTTTTACTTTCCTCAGAATTGATCTAAAAACTTTTAGTTCTTTAGTTAGCCACTCCCTTTTTCCCTTCTTCCCTTATTTTAAACATTTTTTTTTTTTTAAAATTTTTTTTTTTTTTTTAAGGGGTTTTTTAAATTTTTTTAAAATTGAAAATTGATTTGGAACCTTTAGCCTTGATCCCCATTCTTCTATTCACCAAATCTCAAAGAATGACATTTTAGTGTGAGAATGAAAGGACCACTCCTGGAATTTTTCCCTTTTAAATTTTGCACTTTACCACTGTGGCAAACTGTGCAGGAAATGCTGTAATTTTATATAAATAAATAAAAATTGTTTTATTGTCTTCTTTTTTTTTCATTTTTTTTTTTTTTCATATGTCATAGCAGCGGCCTGGAGGCGAACCCGCAACAGCCGTCTGCAACCAACTGCTTGCTTGCAAGGCGGCTGCGCTGATCTCTCGGCTAACAACGCTTGACTGTCTTTTTCTTCTTTGAGAACCACATTTAAATTTCTGCATTTAGTTTTCCTTATTTTTCCTTGACACAACAACATCTAGCCTTTTTTCTATATAGACGTTTGATATTATCGTTTGCTCACTGTATGTAGATTAGTAAGGCAATTTTTTTAAATATTTATTTCGATGTGTTCTTTGCATCAACTTCTGACAGCTTTTCTCTTAAGATTTCTTAATTATTTTGCGACCATGAAATAGAACAGCTATAGATGTCTTTTCTAAGCTTTATTTTTTTAATATAAACATTGCTATTTTATTCTTTTTAATTAAAAAAAAAATGCATTATTTTTTATTGCAGCTCTTAACATTAGTTTCTTTTCAGTTGCAATAAATTATCAAAATGCTTCATGCAGCAACCATGTATTAGTTCCTTGATAAGAAAGAATGTTGTCTCTAGCCTTTAATAATTAACGTAGCTCTGCTATAATTCTATATCAATGCTTCTTTTTCATGATTACAACGTGTTACTTCTGTGCATCATTGCCGAATTTCATAATTATTAAATCAATTATATTTTTCTAATACGTATTAAATGAGTACCATCTGATGAAATAATAATAGCGATTTTCCTTGAATTATTTCTATTAAAAAAAAGAAAAGAAAGAATAATGGTTTTATTGCTTGGAAGTTTATAAGAAATTCAATCGCCGTAACGACCGAATAAAGTCTGCCACTGCATCAAACCATAAAAATACTATGCTATCATCTTCTGCCTTGTCCCTAATCTGGAGTTCGAATTTGGGCTAGGTAAAACTTGGAGGAATTTTTTAAGTTTTAAACAATCAGGGTTGTCTGTAGCCAATCTAAATAACTTTCAAATTATTGAAAGTAAATGAGCACTGATATTTAGCTGTTCTTAGCTGGGGAATGAAATAAGAATTGGAAAACATTAAAACTCTCACCTACTGCGGTTGGCTTCTTTACTATTTCTCTTTAATGGAGCGACTTTTGCTCTGGAATGAACTAGTTAAAGATTGTTTTATTTTCACTTTTATTATTATTTTCTACGTCTATAAAAGAAAAGATTTCTAAAAAAAAAAAGATCATTCCAAGGCAAAAATATAAATGAAAAAGGAATTTTAATTTTTGTTTTGATTCTTCACAATTATTATTAAAGAATTAAAATTCAAGTTTTTAAAATCAACTAAAAACTTAAATTGTTGGCATTTTTATCTTTTATTTTTCAATCAACTTAATTTAGTAAATTATGTACAGTTTTTGATTATCTATAAATATTTTGATGCTTAAATAATTGTTTGGAATTACAAGTAATTATATTTTATTATTACCGAGAGTTTATTATGCTATCACACACGCATACATACGCAATTTAAATTCAAGAATAATGTATAAACTAAACTTTAGATGAATTTCAATGGATTTGAACACAGATTTTCAAGCTCCCTTCAGTTATCCACTCCATCTTATATACTCTATGCACATGACCACATACATGTGAAAAAGATAAATAATCTCCATAGT
Organism: Epiperipatus broadwayi; assembly: GCA_028023455.1. Lineage (NCBI taxonomy): Eukaryota > Metazoa > Onychophora > Udeonychophora > Euonychophora > Peripatidae > Epiperipatus > Epiperipatus broadwayi. The sequence continues at coordinate 1,235,460 of JAQFVV010000248.1, forward strand.
GAGTAGCTGAAGGGAGCTTGAAAATCTGTATTCAAATTTCTCCTCTAGTTACATATAAAGTTCAATATATACATTAAACATGTATTCAAATGTTAAAGATTCATTCTGAATTCTACCCCTTCAGTATATTTAAATGGATATATTAAGGTTCTATATATGAGCGGTCAGAGTGACTTAAAATCAATATGGGTGTGACAACAATATTGGCATCAACAAGAGCTTTCAGTATTCCATTATCAGATTTTCAATACTGTTGATGGCTAAAGAACTGGAAGGTGGAGAAGACTGAAACCTGTCTATTAAAATTTGAACATTTTCTATCTTAATAAACTGATCTCTGAATATATATATATATGTGGGAGATGATGATCTGGACCAATAGATGAGAGCTGGTTCAGCATAAAATACATATTTCAATCTACTGCAGAATGAAGGTCTTCCAAGTTCTCCAATTTATAGGAGATCATATATTTTTTTCATGTATATGGTCATGTGTATCAGTTATAGAGATGGAGTGAATAGCTGAAGAGATCTTGAAAGTTTCTGTTCAAAACCCCAGTAAATACATACATGCATGCGTTAATGAAAACAAGTCATATATCACATGATCCATATCGCTTGTATTACTAATACTAATATGTAATAAATAAAGAGCATGCTAATAGTTCTAAACAAGCTTATTTTTTTATGATAAATGCCACAAAAGAAAGCATTTGAAATCTTTATCTAGAATTGTCCCCATCCCCAGACCAGTTTCGAGCTATGGATTTCTTTATTGAGGAGTTAGGACATTAGATTCAGAATACTAACTCAAGCCAAGCATTTATCTAATACTTAACTATTAAAATCTAAAATTTTCAGATATCCCATATAGCTTTTTCAGTTAAAGAGCTAAATTTGAAGATATACAGATGACTGAAAATTTCAGATCACAAAGAAATTGAAGAGTGTAGGTTAATTTAAAAAGAGAAATAAATAGTTAGGATATTAAAGTAGCATTGAATAAGTAGTACCAGTATTACTTTCATAGTTATGAAATTTAAGGGGGAAATGGGTAAGATTAATGTTTTAAATAAGTGGGCTATCGCACACGTATATGTATTTTGGAAAATTAAAATAGCTATTTATTAAAATAGAATAAGCTTGTTAAAGAAAATATTAAAACAAATCACTGTGATCTATGTTCATGATAACAGTTTCATTGAAATTTTAATCTTTGTGACTGAGAGCAGTGAACTATCTTTCAGAACATATACAATTTTAAGTTGTAAAGATAAGTTTATTTAGCCTAAAAATACAAATAGCAAGCATATATTATGAAAGATATTTGACTAACTAAGGAAATTGTAATTTACAATAAAAATAATCAGAAAATTGGCATTTATTTTAGTTTAGTTTATCGTGTTATGCACGCGCACACACACATATATATATATATATATTACAAAGAAATCAAGTCATATGTCACATGACTTAATTTAACAAGTTTGTATTACAATGTTATATAATGAGCTTGCAAATAGCTCTTACAAGCTTTTCAGAATATCCCCAACCCCAGACCAGTTTCTGCTACTGGCTTCCTCAGTGAGATTTAAAATACAAGGTCAAGCCCAGCACTTTATCTAATGGATAAATATTAAGTAGAAAATCTGAAATTTTCAGGCATCCATATGTCTTCCAATCCAGCTATCTAACATAAATAGCCACATGAGACTGAACCAAGTTCAGATACACCATATATTAATAGCTTTAGCAATATAAAATTGCCAAAGTCTTAATAGCAAAAAGTTTGGTGATTGTATATTGCTAAAGCTATTAATATATGATGTATTTGAACTTGGTTCAGCCCCATGTGGCTTTTTAAGCTAGATAACTGGATTGGAAGATAAATGGATGTTTGAAAATTTCAGATTTTCTACTTAATAGTTATTTATTAGATAAAGGGCTGGGCTTCACCTGGTATTTTAAATCTAATGTTTGCATATTCTATCATCTCACTGAGGAAGCCAATAGCAGAAACCAGTCTGGGATTTTGGGGATATTCTGAAAAGCTTGTTAAGAGCTATTTGCAAGCTCATTATGTATATATATATACCATTGCAGGTGTGATATTAAAATTTGAATTTATTAGAAAAAACATTAACAACATAGTTTTTGCTGTTAAAATAAATTCAAAGCTTTAGGATGATTTTGAAAAACATTTTGTTGGGCTAATATCAGAGTTTTCAACAAATAAGGTGAGATGATCAAGGTAAACATTATCAGATGAAAATAGTTTTTCCATGAACAGGCAAAAAAAGTATTAGCAATAAAATTAAGCTCCAAGCAACCAAAAAATTAAGATGGAAAGTGAAAGATTTCAGTAATATATCAGTGTCTTTCTGAACTAAACCTTGATTATCAGCAAAGCTAGAGAAGCTAGTTATCAGTGTGGTAATTATTAGTACATCTTCATTAAATGATGGTTTGTGATTTTAACTTGATTCGTATGTCAGATTGAAGTGATTAAAATGTATCTGAAATCATCATCTATTCATGCAGTTCTTAGAAAAGAAAAATTGTCTGTTTTGACTCTAACATGAATTAAAATGTAGCCAGACTCAGAAATGATTTGCCTAATTGCCAGAGTATTACCTGCTTCAATGAAGATCAGAAAACTAATAGCCTACAAATTAACCAGTATTTAAGTAACCTGGAGGAAACCAAAAAAACTATATTTAAACCACAACTCTAGTGGCAATTAAGATCCTAACATAGAAAATAAATTTTCTGTCCCAGAGCAGTTGAGGATTGTTCAATTTAATATTTATCTATATAGGTATCATGACATTTAGGATTAATACCAGTAAGAAATTTTTGTAATTATAATTATAAAAAGGCTTTGAGATAAGAATTTTCTTTTCTTGATATTTAAAAAACCATATTTATTTTCCTTCAGAATTGAAGTAATGTGAAAGATGGGTTAATTTTATTTTTTACATGGATGAAATTAAATTTTAAAGTATTTTTTATTATATATATTATTCAAAATATGTGAATCAGATTATTAAAGACAATACTATTTAGAAGTAGAGAATAAAAAAAAAAGTTTCTCATATTAACAAGAATGTCTGACCAGTATACTAAATACACCTTTAGTTTAAGATATATTTTTGACCATTGACAAATTATTGATATTTATTACTATATTTATGCTAACTTTAATAAATAAATTGTCAAGTTTCAACTAAGTTTATTAGCATTTGAATTTTGTTCTCACATTCAGTAATGTTTTTTAACTTAATGTTCAGACATTCATAAAGAAAAGATAGACATTTGTTGTTTTAAAAAATTGGCTTTATTCATAGTTATTTGGCATGATATCAAAGCTTCAATTCAGAGTTATAATAAGGAAATTAATGAAATTTGAAAAGAGTTTAAATCAATAGCTGCAGAAGAAACTTTTGGGCAAGATGTGACACTCAATATCATAATTAGTATCATAAGTCTTGATTTTAAAAAAGGCTACTTTAACAGAGTAGACCCTTCTGCAATATTTTGTGAGAATGAGATATGAATAAGAACCATAACCAGACTTTTGAAAGGAATATGATGCAATAAGTTGGTATTGAAAAGTACTCAGCTTGATCTTCATCAAAAATTTAATCATTAGGCAGTAATAATATTTATTTATTTTGATGAAAACCATTTTTGTTAGAAAATTAAACAGTATGTAAATGGATTAAGAAAATGAATATTTATAATTGAATTATCATCACTATTTTTCAGAATCACCCACCTTTCTGTTACATTATTATATATTTCCTGGGAAATAACTTTAGATGTCAAGTTGATCTATGAATTTAGTCATTGCACCTTCTTATCAGAAATTGTAACCCAACTTTTTATACAAATACTGTAGTAGTATATTAGTTGGTTTTAACAATGATATGTTAACAAACAAATGTACATATAATGGAGATATATTAAATCTTTTGAATATCTGTTATTTCATAATGATCTTTGTCCACATTAAAACAACTAATGAAATATTAATTCAAATTTTAAGGACTACATATTTAATAATAAGCACTATTCTGTAACAATTATGTAATCAATCAAATTGCATTCCATAATTTCAACAGACCCAATAAAAAAAATATTAGAAAACTTCTTTCATTATATAGATATATTTCTTTTTTTAAAAAAAAAATTCCATTCATAGACAAGCCAGGGATTTAAATACCTAAATCTTCTTGCAGATTAAACACCTAAATCTTCTCACTTAAGATATAATCATGACTTTTTATATATGTATGTATATTCCCTTTTTGAAGACAAAGTAACTAGTCAACAGTATATTATGATTAGTAATACTTTAATTTTAGAGCTTCAACGTAAATTTCAATGAGCCTTTGTATTTATTATTAAAGCACTTATAACATAGTCACATTCCACACAATCATTAAAAAGTTAACAATCGAAACTTGATTAACATATAGAATATATAACTGGAATAATATAAAATTAATGATAATAAAAACCTAAATTAAAAAAAAAAATCATTTTTAACTGAAGAAGGTCAGATCATTGGCTGAAATATAGTTTTTAGTATGTATATATCATAATAAACGTAACGGTAATAAACTATTATAAACTGAAAATACTTCTAATTAACGGATATTTTATTTATATATTGTTTAATAAAGCTTAGCTTCTAGTAATTAAGTAATAAGTGACATGTATGTATTCACTTCTCGTCTGTCTTTTGACCTTACTTGGCATTCTTATAATCATAAAGTTGCATCAATTGTTTAAATAAATCGTTATTTTTTTTAAAAAAAAAAAGTAATAAGTGACAGCCAATTAAGTCATTTATGATGACTACATTACATAGAAACATAGGAGTTCAAATTTTTAAGCAAATTGTTAAAGACGATAGTAATCCCTCCCCCCTTCAAGCAGGACCTTAATTTTAACAGTAAATATACAGCTTTTAACAGCTAGCACTTATCAATCCAGCTAGCATAACATTATGTACAAATTTAAATGGGATATTCTTTTTTAAATGTGAAAGATGTCCCAAGCTGTATGTTTAAAATTGTGTAGATTTAAAATTAATTTAATGGAATATTGATTAATCAAATAGTTTGTTTTATCAAGAGATTGATGATTAATCTCCTCAAGTATCTAGTTCAGTTTTAATTCAAAAATCTTTAGCTATAAAGGCCATTATTATTCCATGATGCTAAACTACATAGGGAAATATACTATTATACAATCAAAATCAGCAGAAATATTATATTTTATTTTGATAATCTTAGTAGAGCTAATAATAAGTGGTAACATATTACACCATCTTTAATATATATATGAAAAGGATTTAATTAAAGTCTATAAGATAATGTCAAAACTACCACCAATAATACTTCTACTCAATGAAATTTTACTATTACTTGCTACTGTTTTAAGCAGCTAATCATAATACATATTGCCTAATTACTTCAATGTTTTGGTTTTTTTTTTTTTGGCAGAGAACATAAATTCATATTAGCATATTTACTAATACATTAACATGGCTTTAATGTCAATGTATTCAAATTTTAATGTAAAGTTTATTTTCAAAAAGAAAATAATATATGTAAATATAACTATAGACTATATATTTAAATCAATTCTTTTGACCTGATGTGAACATCCTTATTTATAAAGAATTAAGGTTAAAGTATGAAATATATTAAAATTCACAAAGCTTCTTTAACTTGGAAAGATTTATAAAATAAATTCTCACATAATCTTACTTTAATATCCACTATGTTATTACATTTTGACACCCAATTAAAGTATAAACATTTGAGTAATTTTTAAAAAAACTGTGAATTTTTAAAAATAGTTTTCTCAAGTTGAATTTAGTTATGAATGCATTTATATATGTATTTTGGTATGTTATGATTAATTATATATATATGGATGTGTGCATATACACATACATATAAATGCAAATTATCTCTAATGTAGTAATCATTATATTTGATTGCTCTATACACCCATTGTTTAAAGTTGTGTAGAAATTGGATTTCCACAAAACTCATGCATTTACTGGTGCAATAAGATTAAGAAAAATGAAAACTTTTTTATCTTTAAAATAAATAGCAAAATGTCTGATTTTCACTACTATTAAATATGTTCTGGATGATAGTTTTTTTTCTTCAATAACTTTATTCTCTTATAGAAACATAACAGTGGTCTTGTAATCAAGAAATTAGGATCTCTAATTATTTTCATGTTTGAAATCAGTATCAACTTTTAATATATATATATATATGTGCTCTGCGCACAGATAATGAAGATATTAAACATAAGTAAAATTATAAAAAATTACCGCCAAGTGCTTTTGGGACAGTTTATAGTCCCATATTCATGGCGACTTGTATTTGGTTAAAAACTGTAATGTTAATGCAAATTTATGCAAATTCATATGAAGATGCTACATAGATCATTTTTGAGACAGAGAAAAGCAGGCCTCTCTTCTATTAATTTCTGCTGGGTCGCTTACAATGTAGTAAGCTTTCCTGACTTTACGTTTAATATTGTTTATTTCGGAGCAAATGACACTGCCTATGGTAGGTAGAAAAGCATGGCCAGTGGCTCTCTCATGCTCAACGAAAGCCGAATTGCCTTCAAGCTCTGTTTTAGTTCTGTTATAGAGGTATCTATATTAAGCTACTCTGATGGCAATGTTTGTTTTAGTTTCTCCATAATATTAATTGATTTCAAATGCTAATGAAGTAAAGCCTTAACTATATCAACTTTTAGTATTTTCTAAAACTTTATACAAAATTCTGCACATCAAATTTGGAAAGGATAATAAAGAAAGAATAAAGTCATGTGCTTTTGACATAAACTGAAGACATTTTATTATTACACATAATTGTAAGCATCACATGATCACTATTTCTTATGCTTGAGTGTATATGGATACTGAAATGTGAATGCATAAGGGTCAGGGAAAAAGTAATGGCTGCTTGAATATTGCAAAATTTGCAAATTTTAAGGGTTTTTTTTGTTTATTTATTTACATTTTTGTTAGTTTATTTGCATTTTTCTTTGATCAGTATATAATGGAAGTGAAGCAGTTAAATGCAGCATAATTTGTGACTCCAGGAATGTTTAATTTTTATTTCAAGATTTTATTTTTTACTTTAAGTTATTTAATATTTATTTTTTATAAATATATGTTGATTATGTTTAGTCAAAATATATTTTATTTTTATATGCTATATTGCAAACATATATGAAATATTTATAAAAATATTTTTTTATTATTTTTAAATATATTTTTAATAAAAATGTGCTTAAAAATAACTTTTTTATAACAACATGCACATTATTAAATTAAAAGCTATATATGCAAAAAATAAATTTATCATTATGGGTATTTATTATATTAAAACAAAGGCTACCATAAAGATTAATATTAATGAAAATTATAAAGTTTGAAAAAAAAAGCAAGAATAAATTCAGCAGCATTAAAAGCATTATAAATAATGGAAACAAAAAATGCCAAAATGTTTTCTGGTAATCAAGGTTCTACTAATAAAATCATTTTCAAAGAATCATTTATGATTTTTATTTTGAATAAATCCAATAATATATTTAATGATAGCCATAACACACCCCTTAAAAGAATGTCATGTCTCAATATATGACAATCTTGAAGGTCTATGTCAGTAATTTTAGTGGTTAATAGCTATTTTGGGGTTTATTAATCTATGAACTGTCATGCTTTTGAAAGTGCTTGTATAATATGAACTTCTATAGCATTCTAGCTCCTATTCATTAAATGTCATTCTTTTTAAGCATAAATGCATTTATGTTCTTGTTGTGTTTGGCTGAAATGCAGGGTTCAGACTCGAATTAATAGTAATATCAAAAATATGAACACTCACAATTTAATATGTGTAATTTATTAGAACAAATATACATACATCTTATACAATCAATAAATACAATTTGACATAAAAATTACTTAATAATGTACTGGTCATGCCAAATGACTGGACTCATTTCCAGCTGTATATATTAGCTTGCCTAGTGAGTTCTAGTCTTAACTCTTCTGGCTGTACTGGACAGCTTGCCTCAAGCCTGTTAAATGATTTCTCCAGCTGTACCAGACAGCTTGCCTCAAATCTGCCATAGTCATAGCAGCTTCCAGTCCTATCATGGACTTGCCTCATTGCATAGATGTATCAATAGTGAATATAGTCAAAACACCTTCATTGTTAGAAGTGTTTTCAATGGAGAGCATGTTTAGTCATTCAGGTAGACAAACATTTTCTCTCTTAAGAGTGCATACTGTCATTTAAGTTAGACAGACATTCTCTAGCTTGCCTCCAAAAAGGCTGACTATTTATTGCCAGAGTTCCTTTCTTACTGTCAGCAATCGGATTCAGAGAGCCTAACCAATGGTAGGATTTTATTCACGTGTTTACACATTGGTTAGTGGCAATGCATGCCCAATCCAATCAGATAAAGAAATCTGAACTAGTCCACTTCTGAAGACAAGATTAAATATGACAGTTCCTTTAATTTTTTTATCAAAGCAATGATAATTAATTCACATGTTGAGCAAAAATTCAATAAAAACACATCAAATGGGTTGACAGCACCAATATTATTATTTCCAAACAGCTGTGATTAAAGTTTACTGTTCACATTTGTTGAATAATGCTATTCAACAAATTATTTCCCTCCTTAAATTCTCTCACTCTAATATTGAGTATATACACTAAAAAAAATAAGCACAAAACAAATTTTATTTAATCTTTCATTAGTATCTCACTGGTTTACAAAAATATGAGATACTACATTAGACTGTACTGCAAATCCAACACCATGCAATCTTCCTTCACTGTCTAACTCGAAATTAAAAAAAAAACTTTCAGCCTTTTATTTATTTTAAAACTTTTATTCTCTGGAAGTTCATTATTTTACAAATAATGTTTTTCATTCAAGACTTAAAGAGTTTGCATTAAGCAAAGTTTGCACATTCAATATATTTATATTTAAAGGTAGTAATTATTACTTTATTCCACTAGTGATGTTACATATATATTTTAGCTTTAATGTCATCTAGCCAGACTGTATGAGGTAGGTCATTTTTAGATCATTTTTTCTAGGTTCTTTTCTTTAACAATGCTTTTAAATTTGAATCACCTACTAAATAATGGGAAAATAAGGTGGTGAAAATCATACAGCTTCTAGAATTAAATTTTAAATGCACTCATATAGACAAACCAAAATATAAATTAAAAAGACAGTGGTACATTAAAATGACTGTGTAAGAAGATTAAAAAATAAAGAAACATAAACAGCATCTCTACTTTTTGCCCAGGATAATGAATATGAAAAATATCAGTTTAATAAATATTTTATACTAGGAAATATTTTTTCATTATTAGAGAAAAAAAATTATTAATGTTGTTTTGAAACTAAGTTAATCTAAAAGACAAATTAAATAAAAATTGTTTATTCTAAAGACCATATTCTGAAGACGGTTTTTTTTTCTCCCGACAAAAGCTCTGCTAGGGCACTTGTTGGTTTAATTATACATTTATAATAATAATTTTACTGTTAATGTTTGATTGTTCAATCAGATGTATTATATAGTTTAATAAAACTTATGTAGAATATTATTAATTCTATTGAATTTGGAAGCACAGATAAAAGAACTGAAAATTTAAAAATATTTAAATTGTAAGAAGACGTCTTTTTCTAGGTGTGTACATGTTATTCCGATACAATGAAGGAATTTTTTTTTTTAATGTATATGATTGTAAAAATAAACTATAATGAGAAAATTATACTTCTGACAGCTGATTGCTCAGACTATTGTAGAATCAAGTTAAAGATAAGGAAATATTTGATTTTTTTAAAAAAAATCTATTCTACTTATAAACAAAATGAAGCAATCATACTGGAATGGGTTTTTTTTCCTTCTCACTTTAATGAACCACCCACAACGATTCGTGAAAATTCTATAAAATAAATTACTTTGTTTATTAAAAAAAATAATAATTAACTTTTAACAATTCTGAAATCTTAAAAAGCATAATATAAATAATTGTTTATGCCAAAGACCTATACTGTTATTCAGCGACATAATTAATTGTTTGTTATAGGTGTCAAATACATAACAGTAGAGAAACCAGATTTCATTAGCGATTATAATTCTGCTCTAACCATTACCATGACAGACATACAATTATTGGTTAATGAGTATCTAACTATTTTTAGAGAGTAAACCATGAAAGGAAAATAATGGAAACCCTTACTAATTGGAAGTTCACTAATCCAATCAATGATTTCTTCTCTTTCATTGTTTCTTTGTGGAGATATGCTGAAGAGATCATTGTTCTGCAGAGGACTAAGTCTTTTTGTCTATATTTTACATATTTAAAATAATTATCTTGAGAAACAATATTTATTTACTAATAATATAGTCACTTGCTCAAAGTATCATGTAATATTCAGTTTTAAAAATGGCAGGTTTAGTCTAAAAAGTCTGCTTTGTTGGAAAATTAATTCAGAATATTTATTTTTTTCTGAGGCATCCACTAGCACCCAGATTATAATTATTACTTTTTAAATTTCCTTGAACATTTTCACAATTGTGTCATGATGCAAAATTACAAAACCAAAATATGACACGGTTAGAAGAATATTGGGCAATATGAATCTCTATCTTAATGAGATGATGATGTTAGAAATTGTTTTTGCAAACAAATATTTAATATTCAAAAGCAACAATATCACATAACTTAGTCATATTACTTATATGCTTTCAAAACAGTTCTCTTTACCTTAGCACCATTTACTGTGTTTGGTCATCAATGGACAAACACATGGTATACTGCTATATTTTCATCCCCAGACTGGTTTTTCAATTTTGCTCTCATTAGTGAAAATTAGAATTCACAACTGGAATTAATGTATTTATACCTTTAGCAGTCATCTTTTAATTCATTACATTATTTAATTTTCATGTTATTATTCATATTAAACTACGTTATATAACGGTTTATTTAAATTTATTAGACGGTATTGAACTTTTTTTTATCTCCCAATCAATCTAAACTATTCAATTATATAGTAATGTTAGTAAATTTTTTAAAGACTGGCTTCTATTAAATAGTGTTTATTCAGCGGCCTTTATTCATATAGGTAATAATAAACAGCTATCAATAAAAAAAGATGGCCATTCCAATTCCAAACAAAAAAAGAAAGGAGAGAGAGAAATATATTCTAGAAATGCATTTTGTGATCTGTGAAACATATCCACATACAGAACATTCTGGACTATTTTTCTACTTTCTTGATAGTTTATGATGTTGTCTTTTAATTTCTTCATCAGAACATTTTTTTCTGAAAAACTTCAATACCATGTTTAATTACAGCCCTCCTAAGTATTCTATACTTTACCATATTGTTCCAATGGAAAAAAATTGATATTTCACATTTTTAGAATATCTTTGAAATAACAATTATATCATATATAGGGCCTATATTTTCTATGAAAACCATGCTCATGTTGACTATAAAACACCTTTTTATGAAGTCCTCCATTATTCATTCATTTTATAAGTACAATTTAATGAAGGTTTAATTTTACAATATTGGACTCAATAATATCATATTTAGAAAACTGAAGAATATAGTGCTTGGTTTTATGTTCTTGCCATTGTATTTTCATATAGGCAGAACACTTACAATTCAACACTTTGGGTTTCAGATCTCTATCTCATTAACAATTTTTCTGGATTAAAAAATCATCAGCAGAAAACATAGATTGAGTGCCATTTTTTAAAAACTTTGTCTATCTTTTGAAAAAGGCCTGAGTGAATCGAAAGTACCTTCAATACCATTCTTTAATATTTTCTGTTTATTATATTATGTCATTTACTGCACTTTATGAAATAACAAAAATTAAAATCCTGTAATGATAATTTGATAATACATCTTTTATCTTATCATTATGTATTTTCGGTACTTTA